>APFE031683727.1:120528-173063 GCA_000404065.3 Pinus taeda
CTGCTCAATACCTGCACAAGAACCGGTGATAATTCCAAGGCAGCCACGTCTTTCCTTGGCTAAATCACGTGAGAACAAGCTACAATGTGGGCAAACTCATTGGCATACTTAATCCCCTGATTTGTGCAAGATCTGGTGCACAACTATAGTCACAACTGATAGCAATTTGATTCTCTAACACCTGTCCCTGCTGAACTGAACATGCACTGACATGCAACTGAGTTAACTGATGTATTCATTAGTTGTATTATGAGTTAATAACTTGTGAATTAATTAATAACTAATTCACCCAACTCATCTCTAGTCTATTCGCCAGTTAGATTAAATACAACCAGTTTAACAAAGCTAAACTGAACACAACTCCATCAACTGCACCTCCAGTCCACTAAACTCAACTCACTTGAGTTCTAACGGAAGTCATGCATGCAAATATTCAACTAACCCATAAGAACCACGTATTTCCTTCATGCAATTGCATGTGCCACATCCGTAGCTCGAACTGAAGTGCTCCAAGAGAATAAGATTAAGTTTATAGTCCAAACATTATTGTGAGATAATAATATTTGACTTTTCTATTTTTGACAGCCAGTCTAAAAATAGACTTGATCACTCACACTGTGATCACTCACACTTTCATCAAAAATAGAAGTCCATCTATTTTTCCAACTTGATCAATCATCCATAAACAACAACCTGCAATCCATAGACATGATCCATATGTCTAAAAAATAGACATAGTCTAAAAATAGACTTGCGCCAAAAATAGACTGCGGGCCCACTTAGTGAAGGCAACTCTTTTCACTAAGCTCCATCATCTTGTTGCAATCTCAACACAGCGACTAAAATATCAATAACTTGACATACCTTTGGGTTTGATGACAACCTTATGGTTACTTGATTTAGTTCGCCAATGAATTCAACTTGAGATCGATCTAGCTGACCTATGCGAACAATGGATTTCTGTGGTTGAACGTTTAATTTGGTGCATATGGACTTTGGTAAAATATTCGATGAGGCACCAGAATCCACTAAACAATTATGTACATTTTTGTTAAAAATTTCATAAGTAAGGAGAAACAAGGGAGTATGAGATCTCGATCTTCCTCCAATTAAAGTGATTTCATTTGGATCAATATTGTTAGTCGTATTAGTTGGAGGTCTTCCCATGTTTTGGGAAGCTTGAGAAATTACAGCGGCAGGCAAAGGTGCAACTGGCACAACATGTAATTCTTTCAACATTATATTTTGTTGATGCTTTAACTTGCTCAATTTGTAAAGGGTGATGTTGGCCCTAGCCTTTTTCATGTCTTCTTTAATATTGTACTCCATTTCATCCGAAACGATCAATGTTTTAGATGGAGTTGGTGAATCTGTCTGGAATGGGCTAGTTTGAGTCGCTTTAGATGTCGTTTTCTTTGTTGCAACTTTATCCTTTGTTGCAGAGCTTGCGCTCTTTGGATTTGGGGTAGTTTGGGGAGGATCAAGCTGATTTCTACTTCGTGTGTTAACTGGGAATACTTCTTGATCTTCTTCTTGTGGGAGGATGAAATCCCACATTCCTTGTAATTCTACAACTTCTTCATCATCAGTTTGCCCTTCAGTGGCAATTTCCTCTTCCTGTTCCTCGAATTCAGCACTTGTAATAGCATTAGGTCGCCTTGAATCCGTGGACGGGCCTCTTTTAAAAGCTCTGTAGGGCCTTTTTGAAGAAGTTTCTGCTACTTGCTTTTTTATGTCGACCATTTCATTGGACATGGTCTTCAGAACTTTTTGCAATCCCTCCAAATGAATGGATCTTTTGCTTATTTCTTTTTGGACTCTTCTTTGAAGGTGACCTTTTTAGATTTCTGTTCCTCTATCGCGGACTTCTTCTCTAGAGCTATTATACGTTTTTCTACTGCTATGGCTTCTTTCATGTTTTCGACTAAGGTTTTTTTTTTCGCCCTGTCCACGAAGATTGCTATGTTTGATGGTAAAGCAGTGATATACCATTCACATCACACTTCCTCGCTGGGCTGAGAAGCAGTAGGAATTTTGTTTAGAATTTTGTTGAAACATAGATTGAAGTCTTTGATCGGCTCTCTAGATTCGGCCCTAAGGTTGGATAGGTCATTGATTAACGTTGCCGTAGACCTGTCGTCACCAAACTTAGTTAGGAATTGGTCTTGGAAGATGTCCCAACTAGTAATGGATCCAGAGGGTAATGATAAATACCACGATCCAGTTGTTCCTTGCAGAGTATAAGGAAACAGTCGAACAACAACATCTTAATTAGTAACCCCGTTGAGATTAATGGATAGCATAAAGTTGTTTATGTGCTCTTCTGCTAGCATGCCTGCCTCGGGATTGAACTTAGGCAACCATTTCTCAGGATGTGTCGGTATTTGACTCAAGGGTGCAGGCATTAAGACTGCCCCAGGGTTGTTCCATGGAGATTGGGCCATTGTTGAACTGCTAATAGGGGGAAGTGTAGAAGATGATCCCTGTGGTTGGGAAGATGAGGATATTATGATCACAGATGATTGAGGAGGAGTTATAGGGATTCCACTAGGTGGATTGATAATGGTCTGGAGTGGAGGAGTGGATGGTTGACTTCGCAGTGAAGAGGTTGAGATGGATGATGTTGATGAAAGAGTCTCGCTATCGAACCCTTTAGGTGATTTCCTTACTCTTTTCCTTTTGGGAAGAGGTAATTCAGTTGGCCGAACACCAAACTTTTCACTCTTTAATCTGGTTAGGGGATGAGCAGGATTATACTGCGAAGTCACGCTGCCTTGAGATTTATCAGATCTTTGAGGGGAAATGGAAAATCCCTGAAGTTTGTGAATGAGAGATTCGACTTCAGGAGGTTCTATAATAGATTGTTCCGAAATGCCAGGGTTTGTAGTAACAGTTGATGCTCCGACGACTTCTAACTCTGGATTTAAGTGTAATGGAGAAGTCAGGGGAGATGGTGAGGGCGATTTACTCTCAAAATGGTATTTTGATTTGGATTTACTTGCCATTCATAGTTCAGGACCTCCTTCTAGCACCAAATATGTTGAAGGCCCCGCAAATCGGGTCTACAACAAGGGGGATACCCGCCCAGTATGGACCTTGGTTGGAAGCTCCTTAACCATTTGGTATAGCGGGTCCAACTGGGGATATGGGACCAGTTTCCCAATTCAATGTGTGTGTGTGTGAGAAAGATGGGTATTTATGTTCTAAGTGGAATACTTTTGTTCTAATTCTAATCTAGTGCTATGCTATTGTATTCTAATAAACAGAAAAAGATCAAAATTTATGCTAACCCGGGGTGTGATCCTTCTTCTATGCGATCTAAAAAGATTTCAAACAATAACTGGTAATAAAGATCATTCAGCTATTATAAGAAAAGAATTCAATAAAGATGAACTACTTCGTATAAGAAGTTAGATGAAACAGTTGTGAAAAACTTATCGCATAAATGAGCTATTCATACACTAAGCATAAATAAATAGTTATCACCGTACAAAAGTGCCAAATGATAACTCAGGCATCCATGCTGCAATATATAAACAACTGAAAACTGAATATCACTTTAATGCATAAGAAGAAATGGTTAAGATATAAAAGTAGCATTTATAACTAGCCCTACTCATGAGCTTCAAGCAATAATTGATTTATCTCTCCTTGATTTAACATCCACTAAGAGTACAAAAGTTCAACATCAGTAGTAGATATCAAATGCAAATATCAAATAAACCTTGTTCCATTCATTCATCAAAACCTCCACTGAGGAGCCCACGGGGCTTTGGATTGACGGTGAATGGGTGCGTTGTTAAGGCACTCCTTGCGATAGGTCACCGGTTCAAATCCCCTGTGGTTACTTAGGTTAGTCTTAACGTAGAAAAAAAAACCTCCTCTGAGGGTGCAAAAGTGCATGTTCTGAGGACAAGTTTTTGATAAATTTCTGGACCCTTCTCTAAATGCATAAGAAGGGTTTAAATACTACTAACTAAATAGCTTATTTATAGAAATTCAGGATTTGGTTTAAATGACCGTCCATTTTCTAAGTAAAACTATTTCTAAAATTAAATCTAATATATAACTATCTCTAAATTTGCTCCTTAATGTCGCAAGCATTCAGTATTTGCCTGAGTAAAGTCGGTTGACTGTCTTCCATCTTTGGTTGAGTTAAGCAAATAGAATCAGCAAGAGCAGGCACTTATCTTCTCAGCAAAATTGATGATATACTTGAGAGTCATCCAATGACTATGTGGCTTTACCCTGTATGCCTGGTAATAATCGCATTTTAACTTGGTTAACCCTTGGATTGCTTCTGCTTTAGCTTTCTGTTTCTAGTTTGTTTCTATCGCTGCTTCCTTCCAATTTTTGAGGCTTGCAGGTGACTGAGTAATTAAAAGCCTTCCTTTTCAAGCAAGTTTTCTTAGCGATGCGCGATTAGCGCTAAGTGCTAATCGCACATCAGAAACTGCCTCTGTTTCTTGATCCGGGCTTCCCTGATGCATTTTTCGCCTCTTGTGCCTTTTTCTCTTATCGGGTATAAGGCTGAAAATTTGTAAAAATAGTGATTCCGTGAGCTCTTGAGCCTGAGCATTAGACTGTCTATTTCTGGTATCAACATCGTTCAATACTCATTCAACTGTGGCTGGATATGAGAAATCTATGATGGATGCCTCAGAAGAGTTTTGTGGCTCTTTCTCTCCCTTAAGTGGATTAGGTGTGCCTTTTGAAATGGACATTGGAGTACTGCCTTTCCTCCTCATAGTTTTCTACATACTGCCCTTATAATGCTTCGTCCTTTGTTCTTGTAGTTTACAATTGAGGTGGAAGTAATGATAAAAATAAAGACAAGAAAACTTTAAATGCCAAATATATGCAAAACACGCCACCTTACGTGAACTAGTTTTTCGAAAAACACAACACCATACTTCATTAACAACTGGCAACAACTCATTAATTCGCATTAAAGCGCATGACCAGTTTTTGGCCTAAAAAAGTTTTCTCAAATAATGAGCCAGAACCAACTGCGATGGAGAGGTTTTGCGATTTTGCTTTGTGATATCGCAAATCATTGTATCGCATTTCCGCAATTGCATCATGCTGTTCTATCGCAAGGTTGCTTGGTTGCGCTATCGCGGATTGCTGAATCGTAGGATCGCAAGATCGCAGGATCGCAGAATCGCAGGATCGCAGATCGCTTAATCGTTATAATCATTGTGTAATTCATGTGATTTTTGTGATGTGCGATATGCGATATCGCATATCGGTGATTTTAAGGTTTTTTAATGTGAGTGTTTCTTAATGCATGCAATGCGATGGAGTTTCGTGTTGCAATCTCACGTTTTTTATCATTTTGGCTTATTTAAAAGGTATCCTATCATTCTTTGTGCGATGTGATCTCCCTTAAGAAGTGAATTTACTTTCTTCATTATGAAACTTAGGTTTTTTAGATTCTCCAAAGGTATTTCCCTATGTCCATGATGTTGTAAGTTTCATCTAAAAAGGAATATAACACTAATTGATTTTTTTAATTTTTTACTAAAGGTCCCCACTTATTTAGTATTAGTGATAACACTTCATAAGGAGGGGGGTTGTTGGTGGCCACAACACTAGTCAAGGCCATGTTTGAACAAATATGCTTATATTGATTTCTTAGGAAGCAACCAAGCATATAATTTTGTCATCCCATTGTATTAATGTCTAGAAGATCTAATATTAATCGAAATGCTTATTTTATCTAAAATAACAAGAAGAGAAAGAAGAAAAATCCACATCTTAGGAGTTTTATGAAATAATCTAATTTATAATAATAATAAGAATAAGAATAAGAGAAACAATTTTTTTTTATCTAGGAAATGTTTTGAATTAATGAAATTGCAAATATTGAAATTAAAATATAATTTTAATAAGAACTTTATATTTGGATCTTAATGGTGGAAAAAAGTCAAAATCATAACATAAAAAAAAAAGTGGAAGGTGAATAATAATACAAAATTTGATCTTATATCAACATAGATCTATCTTAAATATGGATGTAATATGGATTTAACATGAGCCAAGAGGGATCCAATCTTTAAGCGCAAATTTTTTTTATGAGCCAATATTTTTTAAATGTTTTGTATAGTTATTTTTTTAGATTTTTTTTTTTTTTTTCATTTTAGCTAACATAAGGAAAAATTCAACTTTTCCTAACACATCATACTAGGTTGTAGAATAAGCCTTTAGAAGCAATCACATCATTACAGTAATATAAAAATATTGTGAAATACTCAACATTCATATAAAATCAAAGTCTTTAATATATTAAGTAGAAATAAAATTAAACCTTTTCTATTCCTTATAAATTTACTTAAAACATATTTTTTTAAATTTCATTAATAACTCATTACCTTTTTTTCACATTTTAATTGAAATTAATGATTTTTTTGGTATTTTACTTAACTTAAATTTTGTATCTTTTTCTTCTATTTTTTTATTTTAAAAATCTATATACATATATATATATATATATATGTGTGTGTTAAATTTAACTACATATTTTTGTTTTTTTAATGTATAGATATAATAATTTATTAGTTAATATTATGTATTAAAGTGAAAAAAAATATATATATTTTCAGTTATAAAAAGAAATATTTTTTATTAATAAATATGAATTATTTTTTATCTATTCAAACTCATAAAATATCGAAATTTATTTACTTTAAAATAAGTTTGTATCTCAAGAGATTTAATCCATTTAATATAAAAGTATAATAATCTTACACTATAATTTTCTCATTTAAATATTATATTACTTAGTGAATACCATAAATTCTCAAATAAAAAATTATTTTTATTTTTAGAAAAATTACTTTTATTTTGATATTTTATTTTATTTGTTTAAGTGTGACCACGTTAAAATGATTGGAAAGTACCTCTCCATTATAAAAATATAAAAGTTACAATTTTTAACCAGTTACAATTTTTTTACAAACTTTATAATTATAGAATAAAAAATAGAAACAAAACTAAAACTCCGACTGAATTTAAAATAGAATTTCCATAAGAGCTCTTAAAAAATCCTAATTTTTTTCTACCAACATTTTCCCCTGTGTGGATTGGAAAGTTGGACAGAAGCAAAGATTCGAATGGAATTTATTTCTGCAGACAGAATTTACTGTTACAATGGCAGCGGGCCGCGGCCTGACAAACTGCTGTCAGCAGCAGCGAGCGGCGATTCTCACTGCTGCAGAAGAATCCTACAACCTTGTGCACTCCCGTGTACCGCGAATCGCGATACCTATTCATATAAAATAAAATTCATATGATCATGATGTACTGATTAATTAATTATTAATTGCAGTGCAGAGAGAACGGCCACCCGGTAGGCGTGGCCCCAGCGTAACCAGAGTTAGAGAACCATCGCTGTGCGTCAGACAGAAACAGACGGAAAGCGTCAGAATCTTTTCTTTACAAGAAAGTTTCGACAAGACAGAAACAGACTGAAAGCGTTAGCGTCAGCGTCAGAATTTGTTGTATTACAGAAACCCTCGCCCAGACAGAAACAGACGGAAAGCGTCACCGCCAGCGTCTGTTCTTCATAGAAACGCCCGCCGAATCGGGTGCCGGGGCATGCGCTGCACCGCCCATCAATAGTCAATTTATTTGTTTCTTCTTTGGTGGGGCTCCGCAGAGATGCGCTATGGTGCAAGTTGTGCCGGCTTTTTCGCATTTACTTAGCGTTTAGTTTTGTCTTAAATTTTTCCTGCCCCGGGCTCCACAGAAAGCTTCTGGAACACGTTGTCCCATGCCCATGATCATGGCCCATTTGGAATGATCATCATGCATCTGTCTGTGCATGTGCAACTGGGATGGTGGGCGCGGAACAACATCACAACTTGCAAGTGTTTTTGTTTGTCGTAATCTAATTGGTCGAAGGAATGGCTCGGAAAGTTATGGAAATTTTTGTGATATTTAGAGAAAATTCAGTAAGAATTTTTGTAATCCAAGTTATAGTTGTTAAACTTTAAAATTTTAGGAGTTTTTGATGACGTTTTTGATGGTGCTCAATTCATTTCCACTATAAAAAACATGACGATGTTTTTAATGATGCTCAATCCATTTCTACTGTCAAAAACATGATTCAAACACGGTCTCTACAAGATTTTTTGAAATTTTTTACCCAAATTCCACCCACTTTTAACGGTCGAAACAATTCCTCCACTTAATTAAATGACTCCGTTTTGTTTTCTCCAGAACCCTAATACCAACACGAGTGAAAGGTTATAAAAAGGCCAACACGAGTCAAAGGTTATAAAAAGGTTTGAGAGGATTACTAACAACGACGTGCATGTTTTCAAGAATGAAATTTCTCTGACTTCATGTACCCACTGCTTGCAAGTTGCCATGGTTAACCTTTTTTTATGTAGTTTATGTGGGGTTAAGTTTATCTGGTATATTTTTTTGTTATTTTGAAGAATTAAAGTAGATAAAAAATTTAAAGACAAATATGTCATAGTCTGAGTTGCAAAATTAAATTAAGAAAAAAACAACATAGTTCTTATTACATAATTATTTATATATATATATATAGATATATTTATTTTAAATACTCATATTTATTTGTTTGAGTAGATAATATTTTTCAGGCAAATATGTCCTAGTCTGAGCTTGCAAAACAACATAGCTCTTATTACATAATTTATATCATTTTTTTAAATACTCTTACCCATAAATAGTTAAATATTTTCATTGGCCCATTTTTTTTTTGAACAATACTCCTACCACTAAACAGTTAAATATTTTCATTAGCCGAATTTTTTTATTATATATAATTAACGAAGGTTCCCTATTTAGGAATGGGACAACTTCACCGATCTATTTAAGAGAGCCTATACGACACGCTGAAACAAAAGCAATTTATTGTGTAAAACATCAGGGTCATCATCATAAGTTAGCCTTCTATCTCATTCTTGCAAGTTGAGCGTTTTAAACTCGTGTTGAAAAGTGCATTCCATGGACATGTTTGTCTTCGGGTATTTCCTTTTTTTTAATCATAAATATACAAATTATGAGAATATAAAATTTTAAAATGTTTATTTTAAGATTATATTAAAAAGCTTAGTTGGAGTATTTTAAAAAAAAATTAAGAATTATACATAGTTATAATATATATTGTTTATAGTCTTAAGGGTTAGTTGAGGTGGTTGAGTCTTTATCATAAAACATCTTTGAATGAGAGGTGATGGGTTCAATTTTGTTGAGACTCTTAGGTTAGGTTTGATATGAAGTGATCCTTTCAAGTAGATTTGCTTGGTATGAATATTCTCCTTTCAAGTAGATTTGCTTGGCATGAATATTTCGTGGACAGAGTGGTCATCAATCTCGCTTTCAAGTAGATTTGCTTGGTATGAATATTCTATGGACATAGTGGTCATCAATCTCCCTTTAAAGTAGATTTGCTTGGTATGAATATTCTGTGGACATCGTGGTCATCAATCTCCAGGGACCATGAACCACATAGAAAAAATATACATAGTTTATATTTTTATAAAAATGGAAGAAGTAGAATCTATGTCCATATCATTAATAAGTTAGTGCGCAATTTTACGTCATCTTTGTTTTGTTCCCCATGATTTGAATTAATTGACATTATTTGATTAGATGCTTTTGATTGATTTCCCTTAGACCAGTGTATCACAAGTAAGTTACATTCCATTTCAAGGGAAATAATCTTTTGCTTATATAGTACAAGGGTATTCATAATCACTATAATTTCAAATTGGTTCTTTTGGTCATTCTCTTGAACTTTAGAGGTGATAGAGTTTATAAATCACCTATTGTATTGGATTCGACGCCCATGAGTTCTAAGAACTCTTACAATCTCTTGAAACTCTCTTTAATGCACTGAGGTTGTACCAATGCCAATGTCGGTAGCTATATCTAGATTCCTACAAGCCCCTAGTTCCTAGAATAGGAATAATCTTTTGTTGATTCGCCATTCTTAGCTAGATCGGGGACCACTGTAGTGTTGGTTCTCCAATTATTCCCAAGTTTGTTTCTGAAAAACATTTGCATTAGATCCCAAATCAAGGATTACCTAGTCCATTTCAAATTCTCCAATCTGGGCAATCAATCTCATCTCTCGACCAATCCTTTTCTTACCTTTGTCCACCTTATGCACTTCACGTTGTTCAGGCAGTTACTTACCCTTGCCAGCGCAATTATCTATCAACTCTTGTAGTCCCTATACTACTTTTTGATCCCTTAGGAGCTTCATGCAGGTCTGTAAGAAAGATGTTAATATTGAAGGATCCATTTCTTGCATAGCAATGACTTCAACAGGTTTCTCCATGCATGTATTCTGAGCCCTTGATGTAGAAGCTCCTGCATCCGCAAAGCTCCTCTTTGCATCCATAAATGTCTCATTCCCTTTATTCAAATTGAATCCAGCCTCCTTGTGAGCAGCCTTGTGTACCCATACATTTTCCTCTGGTTGTTTCCCTTTATCCTCCTTGGTAACTATATCGCTCCATGTAACGATATTAACAATAGAACCATCTTCACACGGTTATGATCTCATCATTTGGATGTTCTGAGTAGGATGTTGAGTTTGTGTCTTATTTTCTTTCATTTTTGCAATGAGCACGAGACAACGTTCTATGACATTATCAAACTGTCGATAATATTTACATAAGGGGTGCGTTGGATTCTGACAATCTCATGCAAAGTGACGTAGTTCTCCACAATTTTAACAAAGGATTTGGGAACTACCTCTTCCATCTCCTCCACCTTGTCCTCTTCCTCGTCCCTGGAATAGTCTGCGTGCTACAGTTGCACCCTGATCCTGCTGAGAACATGCCTCTGTCTATACTCTATATGTTGGCTTTCTGTCCATCATTAATTCATAGCTTCAGCAATTACACACATCATGACCTACAAACTTACAGAAATTGCAAAATAGTTGTTAGGGAGTCTGCAAAAACTTTTGTAACAAATGAAAATTATCCGTCATATGTTTTCCTATGATTTGGCAGATAACGCACCATGGTACTACACATGTACTCGTCCTAGTGGTATTTTATGGTTTCAAGGGGATAGGACCTCCCCCAACCAGATAATTCTGATACACAAGGAAATGATCCTTGTCGTGACCATGGCATTTGCATTTTAAACACCATACTTATGTGCGTGTCTCATTCTAGACATCCTTTCCCTTTTTGAGACTCTAAAACTCGATATGCAGGCTAGCCAATTCTGACTATATTTGTTGCACTCCCATATTCGTATCCTAAATAGGTGAGGCCTCCAACTTCATAGAAATATCTGTGCCTTAGCCTATGTTCCAATCTTCTACTATGACAGTGGAAATTTTAAATGAGGTAATAGCGAAGAAATATACCAATCCTTCTTTTTCAACCGTGATATGCATATTAGCCTGTTGTAGCAAACATTTCAACCTTTGATCAAAATCCCATGTAGACTCATTCACCTTCTGCATGATCTCTTTGACTTTTGTTACCGAATGGTTTTGCAACTTAGGCTTCATGAATTCATTATTCAGTGCATCCTTTGTATCTTTCAGCATTGCAGCTGGATGCGTCATACAATACTTAATATACCAACTAAGCGCTCTATCTTGCAATGATGTGACTAGATGCGCTTTCTTCAGGTCATCATCTATTATATTCTGTGACTTCCACACAATATCTACTATGAAGCATAATTGTTCATGGTCTTTTGTCCCCAAACCCTTGAATATGGGCATCTTCATAGCATTCACCATATTGGATCGTGGAGGTGGAGGTGGAGGCGGAGGTGTAGGTGTAGGTGTGTGACGTGGAGGTGATGGCAGAGGTGGAGTGGATGGATGTGGTATTCCCACAATACCCTGATTTACCATCTGCAGCTTACCTTGAGGCGTCTTCAAAGTATTACTTTCTTTGTCACTATCAGATGCTCCCAACAAAGGACTCTACTCATCGCCTGAATCTAGCTCTCTTTTGAATGGCTTTCCACTTCCCGTAGTATCCATCAAGTCTCGACTAAACATCAATTCAATGGCATAACCTGTTTCTCACACAATAACATTTTAATCCAAGTTTTCAGGGACTTTAGATACTTACCTCTTGGTCGTTTGAAAAATCGGCATTCAGCTTCACTATAACTAATGGATGTGTCGATTGCGAACTCAGTAATGAATGCACCCAAAACATTATCGATCCAATAATTGACAACCCTCGCGATCATGTTTTTTGAACCTTCTAGGCACCTTACTGGCTCTCGAGTCCACACAATAGGGTTATCCAACTTCCACGTACCTTGACTGTCTGCGAATTAGACAACCATTCATATAACTTGCATGGAAAAGAGCAGAAGAAAATTTCATATTCTCTTGTATATAGATATCTATTCAACCAGTCTTCTTTTGACAAGCATAGATTCCTGTTTTCTTGGCCTGCAAACTTGTGCAGCTTCCAATCTATCGACTTTCCAATCTCTTTCTTAGTCAGTATCCACTTCTATCTCATCACATAATCCTTAGATAGATCCTGGTCTCAGAAACAAAACCATTTGTTGGCTTAAGGGGGCTTGGACCAAGGCTTAGAGTTAGCTATGCTAACCAACAAAACCTACACTACCAACCCTTTTGGCAACAAACCACATAGCGCAGGCTGCAGTCTCACTCGAGGCAGTATGGGGGGATGCTAGAACTAGGTTTCTGCATCCCAAGGACTACGCGATGTGTTTTTTGTAGATCTAGGGCTTTGTTCTACCCTTCACGAGCCTTAACACTTGATGTTGGGTTGTATTATATTCTTTCAATGACTAGCCCATGTAGTTAACCGAGGGGTTAGGAGGGGGGCAGAGCCCCCCCTTCGTTGCGCCAATTCCATAGTGGAGGGAGTCACAGGGGGTTTGAGGGGTGCAGGTAACCCCACTCTATGGGGTTCGGGGCAGTGCCTCGGAAAATTTTGGTTTTGGACCCTATGTTAGGTTGGGCAAACCTACCTATGGTTTTGTGCATGATTTTCGCACATGGTTTTGGACGCGATGGTTATCGGTCCATGGTATTGGATGCTTCGACATGTATAAATATGTATTGTAACATTGAAAGGAACATAATGAAAAATCAAGCTAGTAGTCCCGGTATTAGGGTCTAGAGGAAAATCTTTGTGTATATGTGTTTTATGTGTTATGCTCTTGCATTGTTTATTTTCTGTGTTTTAGAATCCGTTTGCAGGTAATTTCTGTATGGGATTAAACCTACATTTGATATTATAGTTGTTTTGGCTTCAAGGGGACGCCTTTGTTGCTGAGGGGTTTCGCTCAGGCCTGTGGTAGACCCTATTCAGTGGGACATCTGCGAGATCGATTCTAGTGGTGAAAGAAGATGGTGAGCAGTGGAAAGAGAAAGATCGAGAAATTTAATGGTCAGAGATTTGAGTTGTGGAAACTCAATATGGAGGATCTATTGGTGAATAAAGATCAGAGGATCATAGTAGATTCGGGTACTAAACCAACGGGAGTGTCCGATGAAGAATGGAATAAGTTGGATCAGAAGGCAAAGAGCACAATACAATTTTGTGTCTCAGATTCAGTATTGCTGAATGTATCACAGGAAACTACGACGAAGGCTTTGTGGGACAATTAGGGACTTTGTACCAATCTAAGTCTCTGGTGAATAAACTGTTCCTGCGAAAAAAGCTGTATAACCTGAGGATGAAAGATGGAGACTTAGTGACAGAGAATTCGAATGCATTTAATACTGTGGTAAGTCAGTTAGCATCTATTGATATTAAAATTTCAGATGAAGATAAGTGCATCAGTTTGTTGTGTTCTCTACTAGATTCGTGGGATAGTCTAGTTATTGCAATAGGTAGCAATGTAGCTACCTTGCAGTTTGATGAAATAGTCTCATCCTTGCTGATGGAGGAGATGAGAGGGAAAAATATGGAGAGCTAGAATGGTGATAACTTGTCTATACGAGGATGGTCCTAGAATAGAAACAAAAATAAGTCATCAAGTGGGAGATCTAAATCTAGAGGGAGATCTAAATCTCCAGGAAAACCTGTAAAGGTGGTGTGCTGGAAATGAGGAAAGGAAGGGAACTACAAAAGGGACTGTAAATCTAAATCTCATGATAAAGGAAAGGGATCTGATGATGCTCCTTCTGCAGAGGCGAAAACCACCTCAGATGAAGGTGGGGATGTGTACTTATTTTCTTCAAGTACACATGTAGATAATGAGGCATGGTTGATTGACACAGGTGCATCCTTTCACTTCACTCCCCATAGATAGTGGTTCTGCGAGTATGAGAAATACCATGGTGGTGATGTCTTCTTAGGGGATGATAGGAAGGCTAGAATCATTGGTCGCGGAAAAGTAAAGTTGAAATTGCAAGGTGGAAGGGTTAGAACACTTCCAAGTGTTCTGCATATTCTTGCATTGGAAAGAAATCTAATTTCTCTAAGCAAGTTGGATGATGCAGGTGTAAAAATAGTGTTCGAGAAGGATGCCTACAACATGGTTCAGGGAGCACTGGTATTGATGCGGGGAGTTTAGATTAGAACTCTGTAAAAGCTGCAAGGTAGCACGATTGTTGATGTGTGCAACAATTTTGTGGTTCCTGAAAATGGAGCAGAAAATCTAGTGGTCTCTGGAGAGAAGACCATGATGTGGCATCAAAGGCTAGGACATATTAGAGAGAAGGGCCTTCAAATACTCCATGGTAAAGGTATGGTAGAAGGTATGAGTAATAGCTCTCTAGATTTTGATTTCTGTGAAAATTGTGTATATGGGAAGCAAAATAGGGTGAGTTCCCCTTTGGTGGTAAGAGGGCGAAACATATATTAGAGCTTGTGCATAGTGACATGTTTGGACCTGTGAAGGTTCCATCACTGAGTAAGTTTGTGTACTGTGTATCATTTATAGATGAATTCTCAAGGAATACATGGATATATTTCCTTAAGAAGAAATTTGAAATCTTTGACAGGTTTAAAGAATTCAAGGCTTTGGTGGAAAACCAGACAGAGAAGAAGATAAAGGTGTTAAGGACAGATAACGGTGGAGAGTTTTGCAGTAAGGAATTTGAAGAATTTTGTAAGAAGTGTGGTCTAGCATGGCAGAGGACTACTCCATATACACCTCAACAAAATGGAGTTGCAGAAAGAATGAACAAGACATTAATGGAAAGGGCAAGAAACATACTCAGTGGTGCCGGGTTAGGACAGAAATTATGGGTAGAGGCGATGGAGACAGCATGTTACCTAGTTAATAGATCACTTTCATCAACGTTGAAGGATAAAAATCCACAAGAGGTATGGACTGGTAAGAAACCCTCTCTTTCACATCTGAGGGTATTTGGATGTGATGCATATGTACATGTTCCCAAGGAGAAACGAACCAAGTTGGATGGTAAATCTGAAAATTGCATCTTTATTGGGTATAAGGATGGTTTAAAGGGTTATAAGCTTTGGAAACTAGTAACAAGGAAGGTTTTGTACAACCAAGATGTGGTGTTCAGAGAGGTTAAAGATGTTATTCAACATGAAGTCCAACCAAAGGAACCTGAGAAGATAGAGTTTGAGCTAAAGAAGGAAGAATCAAACTCTACAACAGAGGAGGAATCAGAAGATGAAGAGCCACAAACTCCAGGTGTGAGAAGATCGGTTCGAGAAAGAAGGCATCCAAAAAGGTGTATTCCATCTACTTTCTATTCAAATTTTTCTTTATCTATTACTGATGATGATCCTAGAACTGTGAAGGAAGAAGTAGATTCAGAGGATGGAAAACTCTGCAAAGATGCCATGGTTGATGAAATGGCATCTTTGCATAAAAATGAGGCTTGGGATCTAGTGGAGCTACCAGTTGGAAGGAAACCCATTGGCAACAAATGGGTGCTCAAGAAGAAGACAAATGCAGAAGGAAAGGTGGAGAAATACAAAGCTCAGTTGGTAGAAAAAGGTTATTCCCAGGTGTTGGGAATTGATTTTGGTGACATTTTTCCTCCTGTTACCAAGGTAGCTTCTATTAGATTACTTTTATTTGTTGCTGCTGCTTTTGATTTTGAGGTAGAATAGATGGATGTGAAGACAACATTTCTTCACAGGGAACTGGAAGAGGAGATCTACCTGAAGCAACCTGAAGGCTTTTCGGTGAAGGGTAAGAAAGAACTGGTATGCAAGTTAAAGAAGTCTCTGTATGGGTTAAAATAATCACCAAAGATGTGGTATCAGAAATTTGATACATTTATACAGGGACTTGGCTTCACCAGAAGCAAAGCAAATCACTGTGTGTATTTTAAATTAATTGGTGACCATGTTATTTATCTTGTCTTGTATGTGGATGATATGTTGTTGGTTGGAAATGAAAAAAAATTATCCAGGATTTGAAGACCCAATTGTCCTCCAAATTCGACATGAAAAACCTTGGTGCTGCAAACTATATTTTGGGCATGGAAATTAAAAGAGATCGGGCAAAGAGAAAGCTCTGGTTAAACCAGAGGAAGTATGTCGAGACAATATTGTGGAGGTTTAATATGTAGGATAGTAAACCGGTGAAGGTACCTATCCCTGTAGGTAAAGTTATCTACGGAACAGTGTCCCAAGACACAAGAAGAGGAAGAGGATATGTCACGTGTTCCATATGCAAGTGCAGTAGGTAGTCTGATGTATGCAATGGTCTGTATTAGACCAGACATTGAACATGTAATGGGAGTATTGAGTAGGTTTATGTCAAAACCAGGGAAGGAGCATTGGACAGAAGTGAAGCAGGTTTTTAGGTATTTGTGTGGCACTAGTGATTATGGTTTGTGCTACCAAGGAAGACCAGGATTGGACAGAGTTTTGGATATCCGTGGCTTTGTTGATGCGGGCTGGGTTGGAGATTTGGATCAGAGAAGGTCTACAAGTGGGTATGTGTTTAACCTATTTGGAGGTGAATTCAGTTGGATGAGTAAGAAACAATTTGTAGTGGCACTATCAACTATAGAGGCAGAATACATGGCAACCACTCATGCAAGCAAGGAAGCAGTTTGGTTGCAGAGATTGTGTTCAAGTATGGGGTTAGTACAGGGAGCTATAACGATAGACTGTGACAGCCAAAGTGCAATTTTCTTGGCAAAGAACCCTGCTTACCATTCAAAGACAAAGCATATTGATGTCTAGTATCACTTTGTGAGGGATATGATAGAAGACAAAAAGGTGTTGCTGGTAAAGGTGGACACTTTGAAGAATATTGCAATGCATTGAAAAAATATGTGAGCTCTGAGAAGTTTTCTTGGTGTAGAGAAACAATGGGTGTTGCAGGGATGGATAAATGACTAAGCTCTCTTTTAGCCCCTATGGAAAGAAAACAACAAGTGGGAGAATGTTGGGTTGTGTTATATTCTTTCCTCGACTAGCCCACATAGTTAACTGGGGGGTTAGGAGGGGGGCAGAGCCCACCCTTTGTTCCGTTGATTGTGTAGTGGGGGGGAGTCACAGGTGGTTTGAAGGGTGCAGGTATCCCCTCTCTAGGGGGTTCGGGGCAGTGCCCTGAAAAATTTTGGTTTTGGACCCTATGTTAGGTTGGGCAGACCTACCTATGGTTTTATGCATGATTTTCACACATGGTTTTGGATGCGATGATTTTCGTTCCATGGTTTTGGATGAGATGGTTTTTGGTCCATGGTATTGGATGCTTTGGTATGTATAAATATGTATTGTAACATTGAAAGGAACATAATGAAAAATTATGCTAGTAGTCTCGGTTTTGGGATCTAGGGGAAATCTCTGTGTATATGTGTTTTATGTGTTATGCTCTCACATTGTTTATTTTCTATGTTTGCAGGTAATTTCTGTACAGAAATAAAACCTACATTTAGTATCAGAGCTGTTTTGGCTTCAAGGGGATGCCTTTTTTGCTGAGGGGTTATTCACCAGAGACTTAGATTGGTACAAAGTCCCTAACTTTTCCCACAAAGCCTTCGCCATAGCTTCCCCTAATACATTCAGCAATACTGAATCTGAGACACACAATCGTATTGTGTTCTTTGCCTTTCGATCCAACTTCTTTCATTCTTCATCGAACACTCTCGTTGGTTTAGTACCTAGATCTACCATGATCCACTAATCTTTATCCACCAACAGACCTTCCATCTTGATTTTCCACAAATCAAAACTATGACCATTAAATTTCTCGATCTCTATCTTTCAACTACTCACCATATTCTTTCACCACCTCTGTTTACTGCAATTTATCATGAAAAATACTTAATAGAGGAAAGAGGTAGATCTATTTAACTACTTGATGTTATGAATGTTTAAAACAATTAGCGAAGAGTTTGGACCTATTATCTGTTAGTTACTATATGTTAGAAAAACTATATATATGACAGTGAAATGCAAGACATATAATATGTGGAAAAACACAAATACATAAAACTAGAGAGACACAGATATATGTGGTTCACCCAGTTTGGGCTACATCCACCTCGATAGTCAGTCCTTCCTTTCTATTATCCAACAAAATGAAGATACACAACCTACAATAGATCTGCTGTAATATCCTTTGTTTTCTCTCACAGTCTCACCTATCTGTTTCTCACTCGGAGTATACACATCTATAACACAGCCTCAATACAATGCCCTCATACAAAGAGTGGGGTTACCTTCTAGGGCAAAAAACCCTAAACTAAACATAAATTCTAATGTCAGATCATCTGCCTAATGAACAACCCAGATTGACTAGAAATTACTATACTTTTACAAGGCAATTTTACATCTGTTTTTAGCAATTGAACTCAGTAATGAATGCACCCAAAATACTATCAATCCAATAATTGACAACCCTCACGATCATGTTTTCTGAACCTTCTAGGTGCCTTACTAGCTCTCAAGTCCACACAATAGGGTTATCCAACTTCCATGACAACCATTCGTATAACTCGCATCGAAAAGAGCAAAAGAAAATTTCATGTTCTTCTGTATATAGGTATCTATTCAACCACTCTTCTTTCGACAGGTGTAAATTCCTGTTTTCTTGGCCTGCAAACTTGTGTAGCTTCTGATCTATCCACTTTTAAATCTCTTTCTTAGTCGGCATCCACTTATGTCTCATCACATAATCCTTAGATAGGTCCTGGTCTTGGAAACAAAACTATTTGTTGTCTTAAGGGGGCTTGGACCAAGGCTTAGTGTTAGCTATGCTAACCAACGAAACCTACACTACTGACCCTTTTGGCAACAAACCACATAGCGCAGGCTGCAGTCTCACCCGAGGTAGTATGGGGGGATGCTAGAACTAGGTTTATGCATCCCAAGTACTATGTGATGTGTTTTTTGTAAATCTAGGGCTTTAGTCTGACCTTCATGAACCCTAACCCTTGAAACCTAGAAATTATAGTGACTAACAGATAATAGGTCTAAACTCTTTGCTAATTGTTCTAAACATTCATAACATCAAGTAGTTAAATAGATCTACCTTCGCACCTCTATTAAGTATTTTTCATGATAAATTGCAGTAAACAGAGTGAATACACAGTGAATTCAAAAGTAAACAACAACGCACAGGTGCATAGATAATGCTCCAAAACAACCTTTATTAAGCTCAAATCTTCAATTATAGACTCTTTCAACCCTACACAAACAGTTGTAATGGCCTACACACTTAGCTGTAGACTTACCAAGGTCTCCGCACACACAACTGCAGGAGCCTTTTCCTTCACCTAAGTACAAAAAACATACTTCTCTCACTTAGATCATTCACACATAGATAGATTGTTATCTTTCGTGACTCTCTATGACTCCTTTTTATATCATCTTCTATTACAATACCATGGTCCTCAAACCATGGATGGGTCACAAAAGGAAATAACTCCTAACAAACGTAGGGGCTTTGACCTTCCCAAAACCCCTTTGAATCCAATCAACCTACGTGCTCTGCTACTCAAAATGTGAAGAATTTACAATAATAGCAAAACTTTTTACAAAATTGACCCCAGGGGACCTTGTCCCAACAACTTGGAAGTATTATCACCTTTCAGAATGATGGCTTCTCTCATAATGAGGTAAACTCACATTTTCTCCAATTTCTACTCACTTGTATATGTGGATTTAAGAAAAAAGTAACATGTGTAAAAAAATGGAACATTTTGTGACAAAATCAGTTAAAAAAATTATAAGATGCTTTCTAGGATTATACCTAACCACTTTATATTCCCTAATGGTTGTAGCATCTTGTTCACATGGTCCATTTTTCTTCTCGAGTACATTCCTCATTTACATAGTGAAACTTGCAAGCACGTTCTCTAACTAAATAAGGAGAAAATAGTAATCTTGACATTTCCCCATCCTATACTTGTAATTAAATATTTCACTAAAATTTCAAAAATAGTATTTTTAAATATTAAATAAATAGATCTAGTTCATGGTCTGGAGTTAGGTAACGTAAAATTTAGACTGATCATTCTAATGAAGTTAGGTGAAGGAACAACCCTTCTAGCAAGGGTGAGACCTTTCATCACCTTAATGAATGTAAGTGCCTTTCTTTTCCATGATCCACTTTAGCTAAATGAAGCTTCTTACCTTGTTGGATTGAATTTGGATTGAAAGATATGCTCCCAAATCTTAGCTAAATAGAGTGGGTGATTACTAAAATAGAAAACTGAGGGTATACCTTGATCTAGGAAAATGTTTTCTTGTCTTTTACTTGTGAAAATTGTTAGGTTATTCGATATATTCCTAGCCCTAATCTACTAGTTGGATATATGTGCTTATTCTAGTGACATCATTGTAACTGATTTTCTCTATGAGAAGTGTACCAGCTGGCATGCATGAGTCATCTTCTTGCAAAATCACTATCTCTATCATTATTTATTTGAGTGACACCATGATAAAAACATTTCGATAGGGTGGGATGAATATTTTGATTGATTTATAAAATGAGGTTTTTGGGAAGCTTGTACTGAAATCTTATGGAAATCTACTTTGAAAACCTACCTAACCGATGAGATGGGGGAGAAAACTATACTATGTGAAGGGATGTAGAATCCTTGGAAGGATAGAGACAACAATGATATCCACCATGGATTATAATGATATTGACTAGATCTCTTATTTTCACCTAAAACACCTATCATCGTGGTAGATAGGAAAAGAAAGGATATTTATCATAGAAAAGTTGCAATTCTATGGTTATGCAATAGAGCTTCATTATTAACTTAATGACCAAAGTGAGGCAAAATCCTAATATAGGTGAGCCATATATCATATATACTTCTTTTCTTTTCATAGTTCTATGTCTAAGAAAGTTTAATCTCCATTGCACAAACACTTGTGATATTTACTTATTTATATATTTGTGCCCCGTAGCGATGTTGATCTTTTAGAGTATAGAAGATATTCACTCATTCAGCTTTTACTGCTAGTTGACTTCCATGATATAGGGAGAGGTTTTTGTCTTCCCTCAATGAATGACTATTTTTGTTTCACTGTTTTCACCATCAATGAAAATGGGAGTCATTAGAAGGGTGAGAAGGATCCTAGTACACTTATGTATTGACCTTTCACTAGTTGCGTGAATACTATTGAGATGTGCAAATTCTCTTTACTATTGTCATGAAATTGACTAGGTAGTTTGCCACTAATAAAGTTAGTTATTTTCTTTGTTGATCTAGTAGTTCATGCAAATTCCAATGGGAGATGAACTTAAATTAAAATTCTCTTGGTTCAGGGTGAGTTGTAGCAGTGACAAGTCTCAATTTCTATTTAGTTGTTTTAGAGGGTGGCTTGCAAGTTTGGGTAGATATTGATTACATTGTTGTGTTTTATGGGGATATGTTGCCAAATTTCACTTCCATTTTGTTATTTGAGATTAAGTTTATAATATTGAGAAGATACATTCACAAATATGTACCTTATATCTCCATTGAATAGATAATCCTAGTACCCACCATCTAGTCTAGATAATCCCATTTAATCATTAGTGTGAACATGCATTTTAGTTTCATTTTTTCTTTACAAATATGTTAAATGCAAGACGATTTATCATCCCGTGATAGTATTGTTTCATTCCGAATATGCTTTAATTGCAATGATAGGATGTTAACTACCAATGATTAATATTATCCCCATTGAGGCCATTGCTCCATGAAGTGATATAATCACTTGGTCATCTGCTAATAATTAATTTTAATCTAAATAATGATCATCGGCACAACATACCTTGGTTCAAGAACTTTAGGAGGATGACTTACACCAAGAGATGTAGGTTGATTATCAAATCATGTGTAGTAGCGTAATAAGGCATACACAACAAATCTTTCCATTGAATTTGAATTGAGATAAGACATCAATCAAACAAAATTCAAACCTTTGGTTGAATGAAACAAATGTTCTAAATGACTATTTCTATCCTCATTCCTCATGCAAGATGATGCTACAACTCAGCTTGACCTAGAATTTTTTGTCCTTCTATTTCTTGTAGTTTTGAGGTCCTTATTACTTTGATAATTGGTAGGGTATAGTCTATATGATTTATATGTTGTGTTCTGTCACATAAATTGGTTCTTTCTTTAGATGGGCCAATAATCACTGTAGTAGGGCATGAGAACCTCTTTATTGTTGTATCACATGCTTCAAATCCTTTTGTATATGGAGATCATGTAGAGCTATTATCTAGAAGTTGCAAAATTAATTTGTTTGGTGTGTGTTTTTAATTACTAGTATCTATATATAAATTCAAGTTCTACATCAATTTTCATCTTAAATTCATTAACACTCTATATTTGTATCGAGGTGCTCAACTTTACTATGTATGAAAATTCTAAAAAGACTTGCTCTCCCTTTGGTTGGCTTCCTTTAAGCGTTGGTTCTCATCTCACATGGCATGGATTCAATGAATAAGGCTTATTAAGTTCATATGATTATGAGGTATTGATCTCCTAATACCCTATCATTACGGGCATATTGTTTTATAGGTAAAATTTCATGAGTCCCACTTTTGGAGCCTAACTGGGTGAGACATGCAAGGAAATTTCAGAGTGTTCACAAATTACTACAATTGTTAATGGTTACCAATTTTTAGGCACAAAATTATTCTCAGTGTAATATGGGAGATTGAGAGAGAGCTTGATTTGTTAGACATTCTTTTAACCAGAATACAATTGAAACTCATGCTATGATTTTGAAATTTGTTATATTATACTCAATGTTGCAAGAGAGAGAAAGTTAGATACTGAAAGTATCTGGATGGGGGATAAAAAGCACACAAATTTTTTGTGTTGTGTGAAAATTGCTTGATATCTATGCACAAGAATGGAAGCAAACTATTTTTTCATAACTTTGAGTTGCTTTGAAAATGCACATAAGTTTTGATGTTGTTAATTTCTCTATTAATATTATGTGTCTACATCTCAAGTAGCCCCAAATGACCCATATTTTGTTGTAGTAAATATCCCATCAAGACTTGTTTGTGTTGGCTTGTGTTATATTATTTCCACGACTACCCCAAGCGCAGGGGGGTAGTAGCCGCCGTGCACGGGGTCTGGGGTAGTGCCATGAGAATTGTTTTTAGACCGTATATTAGGTGGGCAGACCTACCTATGGTTTTGTGCATGGATTTTGTACATGGTTTTGGGCACAATGGTTTTCTATCCGTGGTATTTTGTAGATCCAATCAAGGGAACTACAGTTGTGTTCTAATCCAAGGTTAATGGATTGGGGTTGATGGATTCTTCAACATGTATATATATGTATTGTAACATTTAAAGGAATATAATGAAAAATAAATCTAGTAGTCCCATTTTTGGGATCCAAGGGAAAATCTATGTGTGCGTGTCTACTTTATGTTTTATGCTCTCACCATTATTTATTTTCAGTTTTTAGAATTCATACGTAGGTAATTTCTATACAGAGTCAAAACCTACATTTGGTATCAAAGATATTTTGGCTTCAAGGGGATGCCTTTGCTGCTGAGGGATTTTTCTCGAGCTTGTGGTCGACCCCGTTCAGTGGGAGATCCGTGGGATCAATTCTTGTGGTAAAAGAAGATGGCAAGTAGTGGAAAGATAGATATTAAAAATTTTAATGGTCAGAGTTTTGAGTTGTGGAAACTCGAGATGGAGGATCTACTGGGCGATAAAGACCAATGGATCATAGTAGATCTAGGTACTAAACCAACAATAATGTCAGCTAAAGATTGGGTGAAGTTGGATTGGAAGGCATAGATATGATTGTGTGTCTCAGATTCAGTATTGTTGAATGTATCAGGGGAAGCTTCGACAAAGGATTTATGGGACAAGTTAGGGACTTTGTACCAATCTAAGTCTTTGGTGAATAAACTGTTCCTATAGAAAAAGTTGTATAACTTAAGGATGAAAGATGGAGACTCGGTGACAGAGCATATAAATTCATTTAATACTATGGTAAGCCAGTACTTATCTATTGATATTAAAATTTCAAATGAAGATAAGTGAATCAATTTGTTGTGTTCTCTACCAGATTCATGGGATAGTCTGGTTTTTGCAATAGGTAGCAATGTAGCTTCCTTGCAGTTTAATGAAATAGTCAGAAAAATATGGAGGGCCAGAATGGTGATGCCTTGTCTATATGAGGACAGTCCCGGAATGGAAACAAAAATTAGTACTCAAGTGGGAGATCCAAATCTCCAGGAAAACTTGTAAAGGAGTGTTGGAAATGGGGAAAGGTAGGTCACTTCAAAAAGGACTGTAAATGTATATCTCCTGAAAAGGGAAAAGGATATCATGATTCTCCTTTTGCAGAGGCAAAAACCACCTCAAATGAAGGTGGGGATTTGTACTTGGCTTCTTTTTCAAGTACACATGTAGATCATGAGGCATGGTTGATTAATTCAGGTGCATCCTTTCACTTCACTCTCCATAGAGAGTGGTTCTGCAAGTATGAGAAATATGATGGTGGTGATCTCTTATTAGGGGATGATAGGAAGGCTAGAATCATTGGTCATGAAAAATTCGAGTTGAATTTGAAAGGTGGAAGGATTAGAACACTTTCGTGTGTTCTGCATATTCCTACATTGGCCATAAATCTAATATCTATAAGCAAGATGGATGATGTAGGTGTATCAAAAGTGTTTGAGAAAGATACCTACAAGATAGTTCGGGAAGCACTGGTATTGATGCAAGGAGTTCGGATTGGAACTCTGTACAAGCTTCAAGGTAGCACTATTATTGATGGGTACAATAGTTCTGTGGTTCCCGAAAGTGGAGCATAAAATCTAGTGCTCTCTGGAGAAAAGACCATGCTATGGCATCAAAGGCTTAGACATATTGGAGAGAAGGGCTTTCGAATACTTCATGATAATGGTATGGTAAAAGGTATGAATAGCTCTATGGATTTTTATTTCTGTGAAAATTATGTATATGGGAAGCAGGACCGAGTGAGTTTCTACTCTGGTGGTAAGAGGGTGAAACATATATTAGATTTTGTGCACGGTGATGTGTTTGGACCCATGTCGGTTCCTTCACAGGGAAATTCTGTGTACTATGTATCATTTATAAATGACTTCTCAAGGAATAGATGGGTATAATTCCTTAGTAAGAAATCTAAATTCTTTGACAGGTTTAAAGAATTTAAGGCTCTGGTGGAAAACCAAAGAGAGAAGAAGATAAATATGCTAAGGAAAAATAACGATGAAGAGTTTTGTAAGAAGGAATTTGAAGAGTTTTGTAAGACGTGTGGTATAGCATGGAAGAAGACTACTCCATACACACCTCAAAAAAATGGAGTTGCAGAAAGAATGAACAAGACGTTGATGGAAAGGGAAAGAAAAATCCTTAGTGGTGCTGGGCTAGGAAAGGAATTTTGGGCAAAGGCAGTGGAGACTGCATGTTACCTCGTCAACAGATCATCTTCATCAACATTGGAGGATAAGACTTGACAAGAGGTATGGACTGGTAAGAAACCTTCTCTTTCACATTTGAGGGTATTTGGAAGTGATGCATATATACATGTTCCAAAGAAGAAAAGAACAAAGTTGTATAGTAAATATGAAAAGTGCATATTTAATTAGGTATAAGGATGGTTTAAAAGGTTATAAGCTTTGGAACCTAGAAACAAGGAAGGTTGGGTACAACTGAGATGTGGTGTTTAGAGAGGTGAAAAATGTTATTAAACACAAATTCCTACCAAAGGAACCTGAGAATATAGAGTTTGATCTAAAGGAGGAAGAATCAGGCTCTACAATAGAAGAGGAATCAGAATATGAAGAGCCACAAACTTCGACTGTGAGAAGATCAGTTCGAGAAAGAAAGAAGCCAAAAACATATAGTCCATTTTCTTTCTGTTCAAATTTTGCTTTATCTATTACTGATGATGATCCCAGAACTATGAGGGAAGTAGTAAATTCAGAGGATGGAAAACTTTGGAAAGAGACCATGGTTGATGAAATGGCATATTTACACAAAATGAGCCTTGGGATCTAGTGGAGTTGTTGGCTGGAAGGAAAACCATTGCCAGCAAATGGGTGCTTAAGAAGAAGATGAGTGAAGAAGGAAAGGTGGAGAAATACAAATCTCGGTTGGTAGCAAAAGGTTATTCCCAAGTACCGAGAATTGATTTTGGTGATATTTTTTCTTCTATTGCCAAGATAGCTTCTATTATATTACTTTGATCTATTACTTTTTTTTTTTTTTTTGAGGCAGAACAGATGGATGTGAAGACATCAATTCTTCATGGGGATTTGAAAGAGGAGATCTACATGAAGCAACTTGAAGGCTTTGCAGTGAAGGATAAGAAAGAACTGGTATGCAAGTTAAAAAATTATCTGTATGGGTTAAAACAATCACCAAGGATGTGGTATCAAAAATTCAATACATTTATAAAGGGACTTGGCTTCACTAGAAGAAAAATCGATCACTATGTGTATTTTAAATTAATTGGTGACCATATTATTTATCTTGTCTTGTATGTGGATGATATTTTGTTGGTTGGAAATGACAAAGAAATTTTCTAGGATTTGAAGACCCAATTGTCTTCCAAATTTGACATGAATGATCTTGGTGCTGCAAACTATATTTTGAGCATGGAAATTAAATGAGATAGGGAAAAGAGGAAGCTAATATTAAACCAGAGGAAGTATGTTGAGAAAATATTGCAGAGGTTTAATATGCAGGATAGTAAACCAGTGAAGGTTCCTATTCCTGAAGGTGTAAATTTATCTGCTCAACAGTGTTCGAAGACATAAGAAGAGGAAGATGACATGTCCCATGTTCCATATGTAAGTGTAGTCAGTAGCCTGATGTATGAAATGGTCTGTACTAGACCATACATTGCACATGCAGTAGGAGTATTGAGCAGGTTTATGCCAAAACCGAGGAAGAAGCATTGGATAACAGTGAAGCGGGTTTTCAGGGATTTGCGTGGAACTAGTGATTATGGTTCGTGCTACCAAGGAAGACCATGATTTGATAGAGTTTTAGACATCTGTGGGTTTGTTGATGCATACTAGGCTAGAGATATGGATCAGGAAAGATCTACAAGTGGGTATGTGTTTAACCTATTCGAAGTTGGAGTTATTTGGATAAGTACGAGACAGTTGGTAGTGGCACTTTCAGCTACAAAGGTAGAATACATGACAACCACTCATGTAAGCAACGAAGCAGTTTGGTTGCAGAGATTGTGTTCAAGTATGGGGTTAGTACAACAAGCTATAAGGATAGACTATGACAACCAAAGTGCAATTTGCTTGGAAAAGAACCTTGCTTATCATTCAAAGACAAAGCACATTGATGTTTATTAGCACTTTGTGAGGGATATGGTTGAGGAAAAAAAAGAGTTGCTGGTAATTGTGGACACTTTGAAGAATACTGCAGATGCATTGATAAATTCTGTGAGCCCTGGGAAGTTCTCTTGGTGTAGGGTTGGATCAATGACTATGCTCTCTTCTGGCCCTATGGAAAGAAAACAAAAAGTGGGAGAATGCTGAGTTGTGTTATATTCTTTCCATGACTACTCCATGCACCAAGCATTTCCGGGGGGTCACAGGGGGCGGCTACCCCCCTGTTCGGGAGTATCAGGGGGGGCGGTAGCCCCCCTGCATGGTGTGTGGGGTAGTGCCCCGGGAAATTTTTTTTGGACCCTATATTAGGTGGGCAGACCTACCTATGGTTTTGTGCATGGATTTCACACATGGTTTTGGGCTCAATGGTTTTCTATCCATAGTATTTGTAGATTCAGTCAAGAGAACTACGATTATCTTCTAATCCAGGGTTAATGGATTGGGCTTTATGGATGCCTTGGCATGTATATATATATATATTGTAACATTGAAAAGAATATAATGAAAAATCAATCTAGTAGTCCCGGTTTCGGGAACTAGGGGAAAATCTCTGTGTATATATATTTTATGTTTTATGCTCTTGCCATTATTTATTTTCGGTTTTTAGAATTCGTAATTTTTGTACGGGATTAAAACCTACAGTTTGTAATATTTAATACTTTAATTCAATAGATTGGTTGAAGTCATGGTTTCATTCATTATATCTTCATTGTGATTTAGGAATTTGATTCTATAACATTGTTGTATTCCTTGATAGTAATTGCAACCCATGTAAGGTTGCACTAGGGTCTTTAGGCTCTTTCTAAGTCCAATATCAAATGTATAAAGAATACATTTATGTGAACACCAAGAAGACCAATTTATTAACTTTGGGTCTATAGTCCCCGTATTTCATTCTTTCTAACCTTCTTAAAAATGGGATGTCCTATAAAGAAACTCAAAAATCCAAACTCCAAGGTAATAATGCCACAATCCTGGCCAAGAATTGAGAATTAACACAAGGGAACTGTACATTTTCTCCTTTCACCCTCAACGAATTTATGAATCCAAATGCATTTCTCCTCCCACGGTTCTCACCTCAATACAAGGCATTATGATTGATACATGCACATACTTGCCACCATTAGAAGCCTAAATTATTATAATGCAATGAGAAATCTAAATTTTTTGGTAAGGATTTTGTCTCGTTGCAATACATAAAGCATAGAAAATATCAATTGTGTGTGAATTACAGCCTCCCATGACATAATTTTTATATTAATTCTTGATTTCAGAATCTGATTTAATTGGTTTAGGTCTTGCAGATTACTTGCAGTTACACTCTGAGTTGTGGGTGGAATTCTAAATTCATATTTTTATAGAGGGGGTTGTATTATAGTCAAGTTGTGCCTGTCTGCTCGGATATATAGCTGAGTTTGGTATCTGGTTGGTGTTTAACATCACGAGTGACATTTTTGCAAGCTTTAGTGTCAAGCCTACTTATGCTGGCAATATGGTATTTAAATAGATTTATTTTCCAGTTTCATTCTTTTTGGCAAAATCTACATTTGACTTTATTACGTGACATTGAATCTTCTCTCACAGTAACTATAGGCAATTTGTTTCTTACTTAGCATTATGATTCTTAGGGTTAAATGGGAAACTTAGATATAGGTACTTATTGTAATTTTTCCCTTACAAAGCACTTGACATCACTGAAAGCCCAGTAAAAATTACAGATAAAACGCAAAAAATTGACCAGCAAAAAATCCCTACAACTAAAAAAAAAAACCCTAACTGTAATCTGTAGCAATTGGCAACAACATAAAGCTTTAATAACAACAACAAAAAATGAAATCTCTTAGATTCTATGTCCAAAAATTTTTTTTTAGCTGAGAAATTGTATAAGGAAATGTGAAACACCTTTTTGCAGGATTGTTGGAATGCTGAGTGAATCTATGAAATACTTGTTGTGGTTGAAGTGCAAAAATATGCTTCCTCTACCGTAACTTAACATCAAAAACTCTAGGTGTGTAGTTGTGAATTTGTCTTGTTTCCACTTAAGGAGAGCTGAGCAGAAATCAGGAAAACTTCAAAAAAGAGACTTTCTCGGTAATGAGCAGAGGGGATAGTTTTATTAAACATCACCGATTTAAACTTGTTGACCTGTCAATGACTCGCTGAGTATACGTGGGTCAAACATGTTATTTGTGAGTCAATCTCTATTGGTATCATGTGTCTTTGGCTAATTTTTCCAGGTCAAAAATGGCAGGTCTTCTAACAGTGAGAACACTGAAACAATTGAGAACTTTTGTACAAAAAGATCTTACGTATAATTTTCAAGTACAAAAGGACATGACGAAATCTAGTAATGGCAAAAGCAGGAAAATTCAATCCGAAAACAATAATGTTAATGTTATGATCCGAACTGAAAAGATATTGAAATTTGATACCTTTGCATAAGAAGATAATATATTCGGGATTCTAAAAGCTTTATGAGTGTTATAATATATCTAGAATTTAAACTATGTAGTGTTTATTATGGATTTGTACCATATCCAACAAAGATATTTTGAATTTCAAGGTTTGTTTTTCTCTTGCGTTTGATGCATGTGCACCTATGCTTCCTGATTGTTTTGTACAGGAGGTTGATGCTAAAGAATGGAAGAAAATAGTGCAAGAAATTATACGTTTTGTAAAAGAAGATACTACATTTCAGAGCAACAAGGCTCTACGATGTAATGTGTGGCTTGATCCTCATCCAAATTGACATCCTTTTATTGATAGCTTGGAAGGAAGAAAACCTTTAAAATTAAGAGATGCTATCATCATAATGAGGTTAGGAAGGTTATCATTCTTCTACAATGAACAAAGGATATATGTGTTGAAGAACATTCCCAGTTGCTAGTCTGATTTGGATTAAACGCTTTTGGTAGAGTCTAATGTTTCAGGTTGAAATTTTGAATGTAACTTGAAGTTTTCTGCATTTTAGGGCATCGTCAGTTATTTTTAATTGGTTGTCCATGTCTTGGTGTGTTTTTTGACAGATAAAATTTGCTGAGGTTACTCTTGATACTTTCAGAATGCTCCAGTGTTTAGAGTGGGAGCCAAGTGGCATATTCTATCAGCGGCGAACAACAGAGTCAGGAATGAATGGATTATTCAATGGACAAATTTTAAGTCACATGAATCCTATCGATGGTATAATTGATCCAAATTTACCCCCAAATCCATGCAAAGCTATGCTATGTTGGCCCACCGCTATGCATTTTCTAGCTGTATGCAGTAACGACAGTTCTGTTAGCGCTCAAATCTGCCTTAGGCTGTAAAGGTAAGACTCAAGGCCACATCAAACCATGCTCAGCCTCGTAGGTAGCCCTACGAGGACAGGCGAGGGCTCTCTCCGGGTCAAACTCGGCAAAATATAATCGAAAAGGCTCGAGATGACCGAATTGATGACTGATTTTAGGCTAGGTATTAAGTACAAAGAGTTTAGGATTGATTTTTTATGATTTTTGTTGAAATCAAGGGAAAGGCAATTTTGGGTGCGGGGATGAGGCACATTTTTTGTAGAGGTCCACTTGGGGCAAGATAGGCAATTGTTTTGATGCCTTAAAGCAGGTGAGATGGATAGATCAGACCGGTGAGAGGCTAAGGAGAGCAAGGGGTCTCAAGGATTCTCCTTAAACTGAATAGAAAACATAGAATATTAAACAAATTTTAAAGGCAGAGCATGGCAGTTTCATGGATTCTACCTTTAACACTTCATTTGCTAATAAGAGAAGATTCAATAGAGATAATGATGCACATACATAACTTACAAGAACTGAAAGAAACACACCATCAAGACATAAAGAAACATGGATCCCAAGTAGTGCTGCAAAACCCTGGTCTTCCTTTGCCAAAAATGCCGATAAAATATGTACAATATAGTCTCAAAACTATCCCAAGAGTCCAACCTCTGCTACTGAATGAAAAATTACATATAGACTAAGCTAAACCGTTCCCTAACCTCTAGGGGTCGAGCTCCTCCTTCTAGGAGTTGTTTCAACCAATTCTAAACTGAGCACTACAAACTAGGCAATCAAAACAACTTGCCTCTATAAACTTGGAAACCAATTCATTCATTAATTTTTTGATATTTTATGAATGAATCTTCTAGAATAGGTAAAAAAGTGTCATGTCATCATGAAAATACATTAGTTACATCAAAGAGAGTGAAAAATCCCATTAAAAGTCAAAACTGGTCAAAAGCTGCGTTGTCCTGAGCTGAAGGTGTAAAACTGGCCAATTTCCCCTACGCGTAGCGCACCATTTCTCTACACGTAGCGCGCCTTTCAGGCCAATTTTGATGTACTTCCCGTCATCCAAATGAGGCACAAGTGGGCTTGTTGGAAAGGTCTGGATGTCTACCTTCCAGCCCAAGTTGTATTTTTCAATTTGGTGGCCATTTTCACCTCCAAAATTGAAATCTCCCAAGACTGCTTCTTGTGTGTCCAAAAAGTGGCAGAAGGTCATTTTTTGCTTGTTTTTTGACCTTTTGGGGGCTCAAATCTCCATGAAATTTCTTGGCCATGACTGAGCAACTGTATTTTGTCCTACCAAATCCAAAAATGCAAACTTTTCCTGAAATGGACCTCCCCAACAAAAGGGTAGCGCTCAGCGCGCTACGTGTTGGGGACAAAAAACTGTTTCTAACAAAAATTTTCAAAAATGACCAAAATTGCTCCAAATTGTCTGAATTTTGAGTTGGGGGTGTATCATTGAGTGTTATGCACCCTCAAGGTGGCATCAGCCAAAATCTGAAGTGGATCAGGCCTTTTCCTCTGTTTTAGTGCTTTGGCCAATTGTCTCTTGAGAACCTTCATTTTTGCCTTGCACTCGTGCATCCGAGCCCAATAATGATTCTTCATGTGGCGGAGCATATATTTGTCTCTATTGGCTTTCGCCAACAACCTCTCCAAGTGAGTGTTCACCCGAATAAGCATGGATTCTCGATCTATGGGTGTCAAATCACCAGGTCTCCTACGGGCCAATTCCCAGTCTTCACGAATCTTCCGCTGCTCATAAAGCTCGTGATCATCCTCCAACTGTTTGTTGTGCTGCTCTAAATAGTTAATCACCCATTTTTCCATCTGCAATTTCTTGTGCAGCGACTCATTCTCGGTCCTTTGCTCTCGGATGATCTCCTTGAGCTTTGAGGCAGGAGAGCTAGCCTCGATATCAATGACATGTGTATCCGGACCTGCTGAAGGGCCCTCATCAATCATCGGCCTCTTGCCCCTGTCCTGAATCTGTACTTGTGCTGAAGAAGGTGGCGAGACCCCTTCCACATGATGTGGAGATAGTACTCGCTGTGTCGATGAAGTCAACGAGACCCCTTCCACCCCGGGTGGAGATAGTACTCGTCGTGCAGCTGCAAATAAGGCTCTCGGGCCTTTCTGATATGTTACATATGCTGGAGCATCAACATGCTCGGTCTCATGAATGTCCTACTGCTGTGAAGGCCCCTCATGACGAACAATCTCAGGAGGTGGATGTGGCACTGTGAAGAAGTCGCGAGAAATGAAATCCTCCCATGGAATACCTTGCTGTGTCAACTGATGCATCACTATGATCTTGATCAGTGCATAATGATATATGCTTTTGAGTTGCTGTGCGGGGCTCTTCCTTTGCACTACGGGAACCATCTTCTCTATATTCCGGCACATGAAAAAGGGAATGTTCATCATTCGTACCCGGGTAAAATGCATCAACAAACGGATATGGTACGAATATAAATGTGAAAATCGGCCCTCACAAGTAAAATAGCGCATGATAAGCCTCATCAAGGGTGCATACTCCTCCCTTAGGAATCTGAAAGGAAAAACAACAGTGAGGTTCTTCACGAATCCAAGTTTGATATATGGTTGATAATGAAATTTGCCTAGTAGCTTGCGCTTGGTCCACTCTTCCCCAACATTTGGTATCCTGGTGGCTTGAGCAACAACCTCGGGTGATAATGTGAAATCCACTCCTGCAAGGTTCACATGGCCATTGTGCAAATGTAGGAAAAACAAGCGGACTAATTCCCTGTGATGTTGAATTTGTGAGATCCTCTCACAATACTCAAAGCATGATTGGTATCGAAAACAAGACAATGCAAATGGACAAGCTTGCAAATAAGCTAAAGAGGTGGGCTCCTCTCTAACATGCTGACCACCTTTACCACCCTTGTGATGCCTCCTAGGCACTTCTTCCTCCGGTGTTGATCCACTGTAGTCACTTTGCTCATAATCTGATTCGGTTTCTGACATTGTTTGAAGACAAGATTGGTGAACTCTATATGTTGACTGTGCACACACTTGATTGCTGTTTGACTTTGTATGCTGTTTGACTTTTTATTCAAATGTTGTTACCAAGCGGACATAAAGACAAGGGAATTGTTAGGGAAAGGGAAACATGAGGGAATAAGGGGAAATGAAAATAAGGAGGAATTTTATGGAAGGGAAAAAATATAGGAAATTGTGAAAGTGTAGGGTTTGGGGCAAAGTAGGTTTTAGGGCTAAGTAGGGTTTGGGATTTTATGGAGGAATTTTGTGAAATTTTATGGGAAATTTGAAAAGGAATGATGATGAATATGAGAGGAAAAATGAGGGTGAATCATGGGAAAACCTTGGGCAGCATATCTTTGAAAACCCTAGCAAACTTAGTCTTGCATTTTACACATCAACATTAGGGTTTCTTGTTTTCCATTTCATGGCATATTGGTCATTTTTCCTTTACATTCAATTTGCAAAAACTAACAAAACAACCATGAAAAGAGCTTACTTGAATGTTGCTTGAGCTGAGAGAGGTGTATTGTGAGTTTGATGTAGGTTTTAGGGCGAAATACCCAATGCGTAGCGCCCTCTGCCCAACGCGTAGCGCGCCCTCTACACGTAGCGCCCGTGTATTTTTGCACTACCAGAACCTCCCCTACGCGTAGCACGCCACCAACGCGTAGCGCGCCACTCCCAACGCGTAGCGCGCCACCAACGCGTAGCGCGCCACTCCCAACGCGTAGCGCGCTACCAAGATTGCCCAACTTTGCTCAATATCTCATGAAATCGCCTTTGCAAGTTTGCACTTAGCTTGTGAGAGGCAAATGAGTTACAAATGAAGTTTAATGTGCTTTTATAGGCTTGCTTTAAATTTACATTTGCCCAAAACCCACTTTCTAATGTTTTGAGTGTTGACACTTTTTGAACTTAATTGGCTCTGATTTTTGGTTTCTTCTCTTTGAAAAATTGGTTGAACTGATGGTTTCTTCTAAAAATTTTTGCAGGGATAGCTTCCAAGGTGCTTGGCAAAGGAGACCAGGGCTGCACTTTGACATTTGGAAAATTTTGAAAATTTGAGAATTTTTACAAAAAACAAGAGAATGACCTTTGTTTTTCAAAAACTGAGTTTTTGAAAACAAAGTGGAAATTTAGCTGAAGAATAGTGAACATTGTTGAAATGATGCTTTATGAAGGAAATCCCTCTGGCCTGCTGGTCCTTTATGACTTCTTAAGACAAAATTTGACTCAACCCTAGACCTAAGACCTGGAAATTTAAAACAAGACAAATGACTTTTTGAAGACTTTATTGACTCAAACAAACCTGAACCAGCAGTGCCAAACAAGAGGGGGATAAAAGACACAAGCTCCTCCAGCAGAGTTATGGCATGCCTAATGGAATGCAACATGATCACACTAATGGGACACCTAATTATGAAATGCAAAGAGCTTTGATCTCTGGTGGAGGGCTACTAGACCGACTCTAACATGGTAGACTAGCAGGAAGGATAACAATGAATATTAGGTGAAAGGCTGACTCCTATTGTTCCCAAGCTTCCCGTTGATTTACCATAACTAAATGGAGATTACAAAATAGTTGCAAGAAGGGAAAAAAATGTTCAAATGGGGACCTGTGCTTTGATACCATGTCAAGACAGAATGATAATTTCCGATTTGATGCATTTCATTAAGATGATTGTAATTATATACAAACATGATTGTGACCCTTGGGATTCACATTCTAGGGCCTCTTCCTATTCTAATTTCCTATTTACATATTTACAACATTTTTCCAAATCCCATAGGATTAGGTGTCCAACATTAATAAACAAATTCTACAACTTAATATAGAGTAGAAATATTGACTTCACTATTTATTAGTGATTACAATTTTTATTTAAAAAATATAATAATGACATTGTCATGAATGAATGGAATAAGATAATTTTGGAATTAATATATCTTCTTTCCAACCACAAATCTAATAAGAATTTCACAAAAAAATTAAGCACTAGTCTAGATCTGTCTTAAGCCCATATCTATCAAACGTCGAAAGGGATCAAATCTCTTGAGGTGCAAACCTTTCCTCAAGTTTTGCCCCAAAAGAAAGACTTGCAATTCGAGAGATTTAATCCCTCTCTGTGCTTGATAGAACCAAGGTTAAGATGGATCTAGGCTTATTTCTAAAATTATTAACTTAATCAAAGGTAATGGTTAAGTCTAAGCAAATTTGACAATGTCATTGTTAGTAAAATTACAATTTAATATTTATTCAAATTGTATTTTTGAATATATAAACAGATTTAACACTATAGAAAAAACATTATTACATATAAATTATGTAATTTGAATAATTATGTTTATAATTTTAATAAGATGATATAATAGTAATATAATAAGTTCAATATTTTCATGAAACTTAGTATAAATTACAATATTAATATAGCCTCGAGGGTTAGCTTAATTGGTTGAATCCCCGTTGTCAAAGCACCTTTGCTATCGAGAGGTCATGGGTTCAATTCTATCAACACTCTCGGGGTCAAGCTCTGTGGTTGAGGTGACAGGAAGTGATCCCTTCGGGGGATCTCCCTGGTACAAATAATCTGTGGATGTAATGGTGACTGATTTCGAGGCTTATGTGAACCACATAGAAAAAGATTATAATATTAATATAATTATTATGAAACTTAATGTTAGTTTTATAAAGATGGATCTAGGCTTACTAATAGATCCACCATTTTGGAGTGTATTCAATCTTCCAATAAGCATAGGCTCAAGTGAAACTATATCCAATCATATCTTTCTCTTATAATAAGAAGAAAAACGTGATTCAAAAATCCGACATGCTATGAATTAGATTGTGTTGAAGCTCATATCATGACCTTTTCTAATGATAGTTTTCATCTGGAGGGGTTTTTCAGTATTTGCTACTTTTGTTTTAATATTCAGAGAGATCCTTTCTTGGCAATTTTTTCTCATCTTGCATTGAATTATGGAGTTATAGCAGCAATGGCACCATCCTTGTGTGTATTGGCACTTTTGTGCACCTCACAGTGCCCTTGATTTCAAATGTATACGATTTCTATGTTACTTTTTCAATGTCTTATTATTTGGCCAAATATATACTTACATTACATACATAGCTTACATTTAAAAAATGTTTACACCTAACATATAACTCTTGCACATCTCCCCTATATTTGGCTTTAGAGCACCTGTCCACATAGTGAAAAAAGTTTTACCATGATCTAAGATCAATGCACAGTATAATAATGCCCATAAGGGTTTGCCTCAAGTTGGCCCAAACCATAAAAAATCAATCATAGTTTTGGAGCAATGGGAACACTAACTCTCTATATGGCCATATCCCAACCACTAGAGAAAAATTTGTTACAAGATTAAAGAGATCCCGAATGAATGAGTGTGACAATGATAGCATTATGTGTTGATTAATATAATATTTATTAAAAAATAACGATAACAACAAAAATGAATATCCTCTCAAAATTTTTAAAATATGCATGCATATATATAAATGAAAATTGACTTTAATTCTCTAAATATTTCTTTATCGTTTTTACCTTTTTTATTATGATGTGATCCCGAAGGAGGTCATAAGATCCATTCTCACTTAATCTCAAGGGATTATCAACCCTTATTGCCACTAGTGGTTAATATTGTTCTCCATATAAAGTGTTGGGAAAGAGTGTGAAAATTTGTGGAATGGAATTAGCAAGGTATCAACTACCTTATTCTTCACTTAATTTTTTTATGGGTGTGGGAAAATTATTTATCCCAAGGAAAAATGTAGGAGGGATCTATGGAATAGCACTAGTAAACTACCAACTACTTTATTCTTCACTTAAGGTAGGTTGGGGGGGGGGGGGGGGGGGGGCGGCGGGGGTGGGGGGGGGGGTGTGAATCAATATTAAGGCAAATTTTAACAATTATCACCATATTTAAACATTTAAACCATTCAACAGCATATCGTGTAAACATCTCAAAAGATACATAACCACACCACAAACATCATACACATACGACATTGATATTTTTTATGTGGAAGCCCATAAAGGTAGAAAACCACAAATCTTGTTTTGTTATGATGTAAATCCTAAGCCACCACTTATGATTATATCAAGTTTCGTGAGCACCCACTCACAAGAAGCACAAACTCCCTGATTCACAATCCACTACTAGCAGGAGCACCAACCCCTATTTGTTTTGCTGGCACCGACTAGTAGGAAGCAACAACTTCATATTTTATTTTGCTAGCACCAACCAACAAGAAGCATCAAATCATTGATTTATTTTGCTGGAACCAACTAGCAGGAAGAACAACCTCCCTGATTTGCAAGACACTACTTGTTTCTCAGGAACCCACATGAAGGAAGCATCGACTCCCTGATGTGCAAGCCCTAATATGTTGAACCTATAGACCTATATTTCATACATTTTCAAATTTAGATCCATGGGTTCTTTGTTTTATTAATTTTTATGTTCTCTTTACTTTATCTCTATCTCAGCCTAATATATCACAACGCAATAAGCATGCTTATGCTTTGATATGCCCTTGCATACTCTTACAATAACTTAAGATTTGCAACTGGAACTAATTGTTCCTCTCACTCAACTTCTACTCAACTCGACGCATGCACACATTTGGCTCCAATAACTCTTTGCTTTCCTCTACACTCTTAAGGCACACATAGACTTGATCAACCTTTAGCCCTCTGGCACACTCACACACAACATGACAGCTTACACTCAGTCTTGGTTTGAACACATCAATGGGACATACAACCTCCCTCTTAGCACATCTACATTTTGTTCAAATTTGTTACACATGGGTCAATGAGGACCTTCATTAACTCTTAGAGGGCTTGAGGATGGACTTCATTTATTTATTCACAACTCGAGTAGGCAATTCTCTTTTACTTATACAACTTGAGAATGGATTTCATTTATCTATTCATAGCTCAAGAAGGTACTTCTCTTTTACTTATACAACTCAAGATTGGACTTATGTCCCACACACATGGCTCGAAGATGAAATTCTCAACCTTTGAAATCAACCTTCATTTCTCCCTTTAATCTCCCAAGGCACATTTTGGTAGACTATATAGTCCTCCACTATTCAACTAGATAACAAACTAATTCATGAAATTGTGCTACCATTTAGCTACTACACACCAAGTACCATGGGCATCAAATCACATTTATTACTTCTGATGCATATTCCTCTAGACTGTGTAAACTAGACTTAGTCATCGCAAAAATTACAAGGCATTTCTTCAACTGTCACTTTACTTAATTTTGGCGTTGGAATGCTAAATTTCAAATTTTTTCATGCCCCTAACTCGAGCTTTGTTTCACATGAGACCACAACCTTAGAATCATGCCTTAAACTTAGAAAGTTCTCAACATTATAATCTAGTATTCAGATCATTTTGTGTTATGCCATTGTGTAGAATTCCTGAAGGACTAGATGTTTGGATATCTAGATGGCCTAGACACAACATGCCTCTACTACAACATCCAACTTGTCTCTGTCAGCCAATGGCGTTTTTCCACCTTTTTCTAGTCCTCATCATCACTACGCCCTAGTCCCACATCTATTTAATTAAAATGTAGTATGGTATCTAGAACCATTTCATTTTTGTTGGGGTTAAAAAAATCAGGATCTTCAGATGTCTAAATATCCCAGATCAGGGCCCACATATCTGGGTATTCTCCAAAATCTGCTTGCACCTTAGATCTCCTCATCTATTGGATATCCGAATAAGTCCATATTCTAGCTCTGTTGGTCGTGCATCATCTTATTTTCACCCTAGATGACCGGATTCACTTTACTATGCTAGCGCCTTACAAAACATGCCCTTGGTGTGAAGCCCAAGGATGTGTGATACATCATCAGTTGACGTCATCATTGCCACATGGAATTCTCTGAGTGGTGCCATTGTCTCTCAAATTTGGCCCACTTGGCCACCTGTTGTTGCTGCAATCAACACCCTCCAAATTTTTTCCCACACTTAAATTTTGGAGCCTACTGAGGATCTTATGATCTTTCATTCTATGGTTACTTCATGAGCATTTGATGTTTTGCAAAGCATTCAATTCTTCTTCCAGTTTCAATTGTCAAGTTACTTGCACTCACATGCACAATCTTCAATGATTTCATGAGAACACTTCCTTTATGCAAGCTTGAATAGGCATAACACTGTCCATCAAGACAGTTCTTGTGCAATGTTCAAATCATGTCGATAATCAATGCACACTTTTATTGACATTCCCCCTCACTTTGTTGCATTTGTAATTCTAGTGTGGTGAGTTTTCTCAATTGTCATCTTTTACGTATTTTCGCTTTCACAAATATCACTTTAACATTTACGGCTGTCATTTTGACTTGATTTTACTTTAATAAGTGTCATTTTTATGTTATATTTGCCCTGACATGTGCCTCTTTTAATGTCGTTAGCATTTTGCAAGTGTCGTCTTCATGTTTTCCTCCTGTCAGTTTCACTTTTGTGTTTTCACTCCTGCATGTGTCACACCTTTTTGTATCACCAAAGTTATTTCTAGTGCACTTTGTTGCATTGGATGGTCTTAAATATCATTGAAATATGTGATAGACACATTCCTGCAGCTAAGAAAACCTTTTGACCATGGTATTCACTTCTAGCGTAGCTTGTGTTATGAGTGTTGTAATGTGCCATTTCAACTGTCACACTTAGAAATAGGTGTTGGTTTGTTGTTGTTTTAAGGTGCGACTATTGTTCATGAGTCCGGTGCATTCCATTAGCTTGTATTGATGGAATTTATGTGTGTGACCTATATTTGATTCATGTTATGATGCATTTATTTCTCCTACTTTACTAGTCCCATACTTAGCCATTGTGAGAGCTCTTCTTGGTCCTTCAGCCCAGCGCAAGTTCTAAAGGCATTAATTCTCTTTCTTGGTGGTAAGCGTAACTTATTCATGAGCCTCATTGACATGTATTTCCTCCCATAATCATGCACTAAGTCTTTTATAAGGTCTCCTCCCTCTCACAATGCATTAGTACTTCCTAAGGATAAGTCACCTAGCCTTGTGATGCCTCCCTTAGTGAAAAGCACACTCCATATGAACAAGTAACCATTGTTGGAGAGAACTGTGCCCTTCCAAGCCTGAGCACACTTCAAAACAATGAAGCACACTTCAAAACAATGAAGTGCACTTTAAATGCTTAGTGAAAAAACATACTTCAAAAGTACAAGGACCTTCTCTCCTCTAAAAAGTTCACTTTCGACAAACAAGGACCTTCTTGCCTTCAAAAGAGCACTTTGATATCCTAAGCAAACTTCAGAATAATGAGTGCACTTCGAGACTATGAGCACACTCCTTCGAATTGAAGAACTACGCCCTCCTTCAGGGCATGGCACACTCACAAAGCATAAAGCCTTAGAGCGCATGGCGCAATCACAAAGCGTAAAACTTCATCCTTCCTTTAGATAACATGGTGCAATCACAAGGCACAAAGCCTCCATTTGAGAACACTCCTTCGGCTCGAATAAATTCGACCTCTTTGAGCGCATAAGCACACCTTGAAGGCTTAAGTGTTTCTCCTTTGTCTCTTCAACATCTTCCTTTGCACCCTCCTTTTCCTCATGAGTGCACCTTGAAGGCATGAAGGCCCAAAGCCTCACTCCTTCATCGCTTTCAAGTGCACCCTTGTGTCTTCTTAGTCTCTTTGAGCGCATGAGTGCACCTTAAAGGCCTGAAGGCCAGAAGCCTCACCCCTTCGTTCCTTTGGTGTGCACCCTTGCGCCCCCCTTCGCTTCCTTGAGCACATGAGTGCATCTTGAACCAATGAATGATTCTTCTTCATGCTTTGGACCTGCACCCTGCACCCTTGAGTTCTCTTTCTCTTGCTTGAGTGCACAAGAGCACCTTGAAGGCCTCTTGTGAGCCTTGATGAGTTTGACTACACCCTCCTAATCAATCCTTATTCTTTAAATCCTCTCACAAGCTTATCATGAGCTGATCATTCCATGAGTGCCTTACTATGAATGATCTTCATTCGTAGGAGTACTATCTCAGCATAATAAGGAGATGCTCAAGAAGATAACAAGGAGAAAGCATAAAGAAACACCTACGGAGAAGAAGAACAAAAAAGAGTTGTCACAGAGACATGAAGTAAATCATGGATCTAGACAGAAAAAAATATTGAATGATGACTCAGAGGATTCAAATATTGATCAAATACCTTTGGAGGGTGAAACATAGCAGCAAAGAGGATATTTCATGAAGATGAAGCATAGATCAGATCTACCACCAAGAATGCAAGATGAAGAAGTAAGGTAGACAACTTGACATTTCCACCTCATCATGAAATCCAAGTCATCATTGCTAAGTTGTAATTTGTACAAGTGTAATCATAATGGTCAATATGTGTCCATGTGTCATGCCACATCATCATGTGGAATGCAATGATGTATTCTCAATAAAGGGACAAAATGTAATGGGTGGAAGTCTAAGAGTCCTGTGGAATATGAAAAGTCACTTAGTCATATATGGACAAAATGTCTTTAGGAGAAGTCCAAAAGTCATTAGAAGTTCAAAAGTTGTTTAGGAGTCCAAGAGTCATTAGGGTAATTCAAGAGTCATGGGATATGAAAGGTCATTCCCCTTATTATAAAATCAACCTCATAACTCAAGCAAGGGGATTTTGGAGGCTGAAGCTTTGGAGAGCTAGTTTTGGCTTCTCTACTTGGCATAAGAGAAAAAACTATTATTTGGAGAATCAAGAAGTGACTTAATGTTCCACTATTGTAACTAGTGTCTCATCATTGTAATTGTGTACTTGGATCTTTCACCTAATTTAAATTCAATGAGCCAACACATTTTCATGCATGTATTGAAAATGTTTTAGGACTACTCTTGGGATGTTTACGGTATATGTTGTATTCATATGTATTATAGAATTTGAACTATTTCGCTGGCTTTGGTACTTATCTTGTTGAATGTGTATTGTATTTGCTTTACAATCGTTACGTGAACTATTTTTTCTAACAAATATTTTTATGCTCTCATGCGTCTCTCTTAGGTTAGTACTATTACTTCTTTCTAGAGACTCATTTTTTGTCTCCCGCTCATGAAGGTCTCTTTTTACACTATTGCAATCGGCGTTTCACAATGTCAACTTTCTTCTTCAAGGTTTATGCATATAATCTCTTATGTTATCCATTAAAACCAATACAAACCTTTGTGTTATGGCGATCAGGCCAATAGTCTAGATGGGGCTCCTACTCCAAGCAATGTGAGGTCTAATTGAGACTTCACATCAGGGAGAACCCCTACATTTTGGCAGTATCCAACACCGTCAACATCACCCAAAAGGGTCATTTCCACATGCCATGTGTCACACTATTGAGGTGCCACATCATCCTTCTTTCCATGTCATCATCACTATCTGCCACTTGTCTCCTTGTCATTGGGCCACTCTGTCTTCATGTCATGTTATCACCATCTATCTTCCACTTATCAAGAGTACAAAGGGGTCCTAGATGTTGCGCTTTTCAAATCTTTTCTTCGTAAAATATAATTAGTTTGGGGTAGTGATTTATGTTATATGTCGTGTCAAGAATGTTTTTGTCTCTCAGCTTTTGTTAATCGTGCCATCACATCAAACCTTTGTAAATAACTTCAAATTGATCGTCCATGGCACACCATGAATTTCTCTCTCCAGTAATGGACATATCTATGTCTTACGAAGTCCATAAACTATGCAAACTCAAAAACAATACCTCTGAAAACCTTTTTACTAGACCTCCATGGCATGGTGACATGTCATTATACTGCCACATGTCACCCTATTAGTGGTGCCATGTGTCACTTGATAAGGGGCCACTTGGACACATGAAAATGCCAAATATTCATGCCACATGTCATTTGACAAAGGGCGACTTCGACATGCAAAAGTGCTAAATCTGAATGCCATGTATCCTTCCTATGTCATGCCACATCATCATCATTCTGACATCACTGCCATCCATATGCAACATCATCTGCAACTCATCCTCATTAACCAATAAAATGATGCCATTTGTCACAATTGACACTTCATCAGGTAAGACTTAAACTTGGACTCCGATGTTTTGTTCCATTTTTATATGCTAACCAAAAGGGGGCACAAACATAAATGGTTCACAACATTTGTGGTGAATTTTCATTTCTTTGTCCCATTATCAGCTAAGTGTGCCAAAATGTCCATATATAACACATAGTCCAAACTCCATGGTGCAACTTCCATCAATTGATAGGGAATTTTTTGTCATGTGCATCTTGTCTATTGTCCCACATAATTTATTTACTGTAGGGAAAATTCTTGCCTGACAAGTTTTGTCAACTGCATCTCCCCACTCAATGAGTTATTTGACCCAAAACCTCTATCGCACGACGTCAAATTATTAGATAGATAGTAGGAAAAATCTCATCCTGCGCCTTATCTTAACTTGTATAACCTTAAGGCTTTGAAACCCTCCTAGTGTAACCACCCCTCCCAAATTTACCCAATTTTACCGGTCTGCCAGGGTAAACATGAGACGAAGAGTTACTATGACATAGCCTGACCTCCTAGCTCTAGACAAGGAAGTGGGGCATACAACTAACCACTAACTAAAAACTCACAACATTCAACAGGGCTACAAAGACACTCAAGGGACAAACAACCACCCTAGGTGACCAAACCATGAAATGGGGCTCTCTTTCACACAAACTAACCCCCAACCACATGCATGACAAGGCTTCCACGTAGTTAAAGACTTCTAGCCACACTCACAAGCCTGCTTGGGTGTAGTTGTGACCCAAATTGTCTAGTTCAAAGGGCGCGGTCCAGAGATATGAGCCTAAATTCTAGGTCAACCTCTAAACCACTTCCCAAAACTTCTTGAAACTTCTAAGAATCATTAATGGCATGACAACAAGGATAAACATACAAAATTGAAGGCAGGGCTTGACCTAGATTGCCTAGAACATAACAAACATTCCGTTAAACAAATGGCAATTGTAAACTACAGGTCATGAATGCATATCTGATCATAAAAGTCTGAGATTCATCTGAGAGTCACCAAGAAGGCCCTATTCCCTCTCCACATAGCTGCAACAACACTTATTAGGTCCATACATTCATAAACTGATCAATAACTAAACAATTCATGACAAGAGCCATATAAGATACTTATCATATAATCAACATATAACCAGAAAATAATGAGCATATAAACCATGGTAGCTCAACCATAATATCACCAACACATTACCGACAAATACACACGAATCAAAATAAAAGAATATCTCTTATTAACTTATGAAGGTACCAAACAAGTCAAATACTTCCACATACCACGTGACCATAGATTGGGCTGAACCAAATCTCTCTTTCAGCCAGTCACCCCTACACAATATTCCAAGCATGAATGCGGGATCTCATGGAATAACCAAAACAAAACCATCCAGGGTTTCTAGAGGCCAAACCACCTCAACCTTTAACCAGTGATTCCACCTCATGGCCGGACATCACTAACACCAACCATATCAGTCTCTACCCAATTTTTCCAAGGCTCTAGGAACTAGTAACTCAACCCACATCTTTCCAGGGCTCGAGAGAATTTATCCAGCCCAGCTCTAGGAACTAGTAACTTAACCCACCAAGGGCTCCAGGACTAGTAACTTATCTAAGTTGTTTCGACGCTTCTAGAGCGTTTGTTCCAACCCACAACCATAAGGAATTATGAGCACCAATCAGAAAAAAATCAAGTGGAAAAACCCACAACACCATGGTTATCTAGGAAATGAAAAGGCAAGGCTAAAACCACTATCGATCTAGGCAATACTCCATGACAATGACAACACATAACCATAAAATCACATGCATATACCATGCATCCATAAATCATCAAGGAAATCACACATGCAACCTACTACCTGCAAAGCAATCCAGTTGTAGTTGTTGATCTAATTGTTTGATTGCACTTTCCTACTTTCCTTTTCCTTCTTTCTCCAAGTAAAACATATTCAAAAGTGCTCCAAGAATGCTCCAAGAATACTCTAAGTGTGCAAGAGTATGAGAAAGTGATAGAATATAAGAGAGCTCCAAGCTAAAACTGTTAAAAGGCTAAACGAACAAAAGCTGTGAACTGATCCTCGCAAGCATTTTTATCATTGAGGCCTCTATTTTCTTCATTTTCCTTCAAGTTTTCTCTCATGCAAATATGTGACCCTTCATCTCCCTTTTCTCCCATTTTACTTTATTTCATAATTAAAATGTCAATTATTCCCACTTTTCCTTTGCCATTTTCCATAGCCATAAATAAATCTGAGTGATACCCATCACTATGTTTTTTCCAACATTCAACTTGGAATACGTGTCCCATGACCTTGGTATTATTTCATTTACATGAAAATCAACCAGGGGTTGTTACAAACCCCTACCCCTTGGGGGAACATCATCCTCGGTGTTCAATGACACTTATAAACCAACAAAACACATGTTTCTCGTGGAGCTTTATATCACAGCTCGATATAACATTTACATCATATCATATTGCTGAGATCATGAACATCATAACATGAACACCATACCACTTATTAGAGCTTTATAACATAGCTCGATGCGGTATTTACATACTATACATATAAAACCATAACCAAAACACAACATCAAAACATATATCAAGGCACACCCGCTCAACCAACAAATAGAGAAGGATACATATCCCACATCTAATCAACCATCTCCCATGTAGCTTCATTGGGCCCAAAGTGCTTCCACTGCACTTTAACTTGCTCAATTGTTTGATTCCGAAGCATGAGCATATTTCTATGCAAAATGAACTAAGGTTATGACTGGAATTCTCCTTCTAGTTCCACTTGTAATACAGACTGGTCAATCACATGATCAACATCTTTCACATACTTCTTAAGCAATGACATATGGAAAACATCTTGGAATATCACTGTTGAAGGTAGTGCAACTCGATAGGCCACTGGTCCAATCCTCAAGGAGATCTTCTTGAGCTTGATGCACTACTACGCATGTTCCCCAACCGGAAACTCGTTAAATACCTTGTGTTAACCTGCATAACTCTTCTTCCTACCCCATATTTCCCTTATATTCTTCTTGATAACCTGCATTTCCTATTCCATCTTTGCCAACATGTTCGGTCCAATCAAAAACCTGTTCACTCGATTGCTCCAACTGATGGGAGTATTACAACTCCGTCCATAAATTTCCTTAAATGGACTCATCTTTAAATATTTTTGATACCCAGTGTTATAAGCAAACTCAACTACTGGAAGGTACTCTTCTCACTTCCATTATTGATGCATGACATATGTCCTCAACATATCCTCAAGAATGTTGTTAACCCTCTCTCTCTATCCATCTAGCTGTGGATGATAAGTTGTACTAAAATCCTACTCTGTCCCCAAAACTATGAAAAAATCCTTCCAAAACCCAAAAGTGAACTTGGCATCTTTGTCTGACACAATCTTCTTAGGAACACCATGCAGTCTGACTATATCCCCGATGAAAATCAGAGCTACCTCACTCGCTGAATTAGTAGACTTCACTGGAATGAAGCGAGCTACCCTTTTCAACATGTGAACCACAACCATAATGGTATCATACTGTCTAGATTTCCTCGACAATCCTATAATGAAATCCATGGAAATGACCTCCCATTTCCTCTTCGGGATCAGAATTGGCTACAATAAATCACCTGGATGCTTGTGCTTTTATTTTACCTATTGAAAATCCAAACACCTAGTGATGAACTCAGCCACCTCTTTCTTCAGATTTGGCTAATGGTAAAACTTCTTCACTGCTGTCAACGTATTTTGATATCTTAGGTGAGATGAATACGACTTAACATGAAATTCCCTTAATATAATCTTCTTGAGATCATTGTTGTCTGGCACATAGATACTATCCCTAATTCTCACCAAACTGTCTGCAATGAGATGATAATCCACATCCTGATCATCTGTACTTTCTATTGTAACCTATGCTTAAGCTGCTAATACATGTCATCCTACTACCCTGTCTATAAGATTTTCTCCTGCAAGTCTGTCCCATATGAACTCATAAATGCAATGTGATTTACCTATACTCTTCAGCTAAGAGCATCTGCAACTTTGTTCTCTTTACCCTTAATGTACCTAATCTTGAAGTCAAACTTATTGAGTGTGGCCAACCATCTAGTTTTCCTGACATTCAGATTAGGTTGGTCAAATAGGTGTCTCAACCCTCTGTGATCACTAATCAACACAAACCTCCTGCCAAGAAGATAATGCCTCCACATCTTCAATGTGTGAATAATTGCTTCCAACTTAAGATCACGTGTCAAATAATTATTCTCATGCTCATTTAGTTTCCTTGACTCATAACATACTACCTATCCTTCCTACATCAGAACTCCACCAAGTCCTCTCTTCCAAGCAAATGTACACACCACAAACTCTTTATATGGATCTACGATCTTTATAACTGGAGAATTTGTAAGTAACTGCTTCAACTGCTCAAAACTAGCTGCACATTCCTCTATCCATTCAAATTTCTTTCCTTTTCTTTGCAAAAATATAATAGGACAGGCAATCCGTGAGAAGTTCCTGATGAACCTCCTGTAGTAACTTTCTAATCCCATGAATGATCTAACCTCAACCACATTCCTAAGAGCTACCGATTGCATGATAGCTCTGATCTTTTTCGCATACATTGCTATACCTTCCTTGGAAACCACATGCCCCAAGTAATGAACTTTTGTATGAAAGAAACTGCACTTACTAAGCTTGGCATACAACTGATGCTCTCTCAACAATCTTAACATTGTTTAGATGTTTTACATGCTCTTCCTCATTCTTAGAATATATCATTATATCATTAATGAACACTATCACAAAATTGTCCAGATAAGGATGCAACCCATTATTCATCAAACACACAAAAGTAGCTAAAGAATTAGTAAAACCAAAAGGAACCATAACAAACTCATAATGCCCATACTTGGTCTAGAAAGTAACCTTGTTATGTCCTCTTCTTTGATGCGTACCTGATGATATCCTGATCTCAAATCAATATTCGAGAACACTACTACTCGCTTTGACTGATCAAACAAATTTTCAATCTGTGGCAAAGGGTACTTGTTCTTGATTGTCACCTTAATCAACTGCTTGTAATCAATACACAACTTGAGAGTACCATCCTTATTCTTCAAAAATGTTGGAGATCAGATGCACAACAATTAAACAAAATACTCAACAAATAAATAAGCACATAAGACACAGAGGTTTAACGTGGTTCACCCAACCAATCTGGGCTATGTCCACACAACATAGGCATCGACAATCTTATTAATCAAATAGGAGATTACATAATTAAATCCTAACAAACTCTCATCCTCTCTACAAACAATCCGAATGGTTGCCTGTTATATAACAAAGAGAATCTAACTGCCTCATAAATCCTCTCAACTCAAATTTAGGATGCATTAACTCCCTCCCAACAAACTGGAGCTAATCTAGGAACTGATTCCTATTGTTGTCATTTACTGAGATTTTGCCTATCTTATGCAAAATAGAAAATCTCAACAATCTCCACCTTGACAACAATTAGCCTGATGCCCTGTTATTATTATTTTATCTTTTCTGCAAGCCAAGAGAATCCAAACACCAGCGTAGCTTCTCTAACAAAACTGGTTTCGTGAACATGTCTGCACAGTTCTCCTTTGTATGCACCTTTCAAGAGAGACTCCCTTTCAGTGATAACCTGTCTTACAAAATGGTACTTGATTGGTATATGGTTTGATTTACTATGGTAGGCCGGATTCTTAGCCAAATGTATTGCACTTTGACTATCACAAAGTAACTTGATGTTGTCCTGCAACCTACCAAATTCACCAAACAAACCTTTCAACCAAATCGCTTCTTTGCAAGCATGAGAAGCAGCAATGTATTCTGCTTCAGTAGTGGATAAAGAAACAATGTTCTGTAGCTTTGACATCCAGCTGATAGCTCCACCTGCAAGAGTAAAGACGTACCCTGAAGTTGACCTTCTCTTATCCAAATCACCTGCAAAATCGGAATCAACATATCCGCAAAAAAATTCACTACTCTTATTGTAAGAAATACAATAGCTACTTGTGCCTCTCAAATACCGAAGCACCCATTTCACTGCTGACCAGTGTTCTTTACCCGGATTTGCCATGAACCTGCTGACAACCCCAACTGCATGTGAAATATCTGGTCGAGTACAAACCATCGCATACATTAAACACCCTACTACATTGGCATATGGAATTCGAGACATATAATCCTTTTCTTCATCTGTATTAGGACATAAACTCGAAGAAATCTTAAGATGAGAAGCTAAAGGGACTGAAACAGGCTTCACGTTATCCATACCAAATCTCAAAAGTATTTTCTCAATATACTTTTGTTGTGATAGCCATAGCTTACCATTGCTCCTGTCTGTGAAAATCTCCATGCCCAAAATCTGTCTTGTTGCTCCTAGATCTTTCATGTCAAATGTCCTTGCCATCTGAGCCTTCAACCTGTTGATTTCTTCTATGCTTTTGCTTGCTAAAAGCATATCGTCAACATACAATACCAAGATAATGAATATGCCATTATTCAACTGTTTAAATAAACACAATGATCATATTCACTTCTAACATACTTCTGACTCAACATGAAAGAATCAAACTTCTTATACCACTGCCGAGGCGACTGCTTCAGGCCATAAATGACTTCTTGAGCCTGCAGACAAATTTCTCATTGCGATGATGAACAAACCCTTCCGGTTGTTCCATATAAATTTCCTCATCTAAGTCTCCATGTTGAAATGAAGTCTTAACATCTAATTGCTGCAACTCTAAATCAAGCAAAGCCACTAATGCTAACACAATTCTAATTGAAACAATTTTAACCACTGGTGAAAAAATCTCATGAAAGTCAATACCGGCTTTCTGAGAAAACCCTTTTGCAACCAGCCGCGCTTTGTACCTGTCTTCCGTATCATTCACACCCCGTTTCAGCTTGAAAACCCATTTACACCCCACAGTTTTCCTGCCTTTTGGAAGCTCAACCAGATCCCATGTGCCGTTCTTACTCAAGGCCATCATTTCGTCCTTCATGGCTGCTTTCCACTTGTCACTTTTCAAACCTTCTATTTCTTCCTAATAGCACAAAGGTTCATTGTCATTAGCAGTAAATGCAACAGAAGTAACATAATCATCATACCTTCTCGGTGGCTGTTTGATTCTTGTCGACCTCCTTAAGGATGTTTCTGGCGCTTCCTCGTTTGGCTGACTACCATCTGTAGGAACTTCTTGCCGATCAGTATCTGAGACCTGTTCATGATCTAAACCTGAACCCTGTTCATGTTCTGCTTCTGAAACCTGTTCATGACTAGTATCTGAACCATGGTCATCATGAATATCGTTAGAAATGCTATCAAACTGAATGTGTTGAAAGTCAGATACATCATCCTGTTTCAATCTACTATCTACATCTAACTGTAAAAGAGAGGATTCATTAAACTTTACATATCTGTTGATGATGATTTTGCGGGTAGTAGGATCCCACAACCTATATCCCTTTGTTCCAACACCATACCCAACAAAGATATACCTTTTAGACTTTGGATCTAACTTAGTTTGCTGATGTTTAGGCACTAGAGCATATGCATCACAACCAAACACTCTGAGTTTAGAATAGTCACAAGGGTGTCCTTTCCATACCTCTTGCGGAATCCTGTAGTCTATCGCTATCGATGGAGATCGGTTTATCACATAACAAGCTGTTGCCACCGCTTCCATCCACAACTCCTTTTGCAACCCGGTGTTACTCAGCATACTCCTTGCTCTCTCTAGAAGAGTCCTGTTCATGCGTTCAGCAACTCCATTTTGTTGAGGAGTATAAACCGTGGTCTTATGTCTCTCGATCCCTTCATCCTTGCAATAGCTGTCAAACTCCTTGGAGGAAAACTCACCACCATTGTCAGTTCTTAAACATTTTATAGTTCTACCAGTGCTGTTTTCTACCAATGCTCTAAACTGCTTGAAAGCTGTAAAAACATCAGACTTCTTTTTCAACATGTAGACCCAAACGTTCTGAGAAAATTCATCAATGAATGATACAAAATAAGACGAACCACCATATGAAGCCGTAGGAGCTGGACCCCACACATCTGAATGGATATAATCAAGTATACATTTACTAGTATGTTTGCCTGTTTTAAACTTTTGTTTACTTTGTTTACCAAACAGACAATGTTTACAGAAATCCAATTTTCCAGATCTTAGATTAGGAAGTAACTTTCGGTCAGCCAAAATTTTCAATCATCTTTCACTCATATGCCCCAATCTTTGATGCCATAAGTGAATGGAACTACTGTCATGTTCAGACACAGACACATGATCTGACCCAGTTCTACCTTCTAACTGAAATAGATT
>APFE031683727.1:173552-233843 GCA_000404065.3 Pinus taeda
ACCAGATCCCATGTGCCGTTCTTACTCAAGGCCATCATTTCGTCCTTCATGGCTACTTTCCACTTGTCACTTTTCGAACCTTCTATTGCTTCCTGATAGCACAGAGGTTCATTGTCGTTAGCAGTAAATGCAACATAAGTGACATAATCATCATACCTTCTCGGTGGCCGTTTGATTCTTGTCAACCTCCTTAAGGATGTTTCTGGTGCTTCCTCGATTGGCTGACTACCATCTGTAGGATCTTCTTGCCGATCCATATCTGAGACCTGTTCATGATCTAAACCTTAACCCTGTTCATGTTCTGATTTTGAAACCTGTTCATGACTAGTATCTGAACTATGGTTATCATGACTATCGTTAGAAATGCTATCAAACTGAATGTGTTGAAAGTCAGATACATCATTCTGTTTCAATCTACTATCTACATCTAACTGTACAAGAGAGGATTCATTAAACTTTACATCTCTGTTGATGATGATTCTGCGGGTAGTAGGATCCCACAGTCTATATCCCTTTGTTCCAACACCATACCCAACAAAGATATACCTTTTAGACTTTGGATCTAACTTAGTTCGCTGATGTTTAGGCACTAGAGCATATGCATCATAACCAAACACTCTGAGTTTAGAATAGTCACAAGGGTGTCCTTTCCATACCTCTTGCGAAATCTTGCAGTCTATCACCGTCGATGGAGATATTTATCACATAACAAGCTGTTGCCACCGCTTTCGTCCACAACTCCTTCTGCAACCCGGCGTTACTCAACATACTCCTTGCTCTCTCGAGAAGAGTCCTGTTCATGCGTTCCGCAACTCCATTTTGCTGAGGAGTATAAACCGTGGTCTTATGCCTCTCGATCCTTGCATCCTTGCAATAGCTGTCAAACTCCTTGGAAGTAAACTCACCACCATTGTCAGTTCGTAAACATTTTATTGTTCTACCAGTGCTTTTTTCTACCAATGCTCTAAACTGCTTGAAAACTGAAAACACATCAGACTTTATTTTCAACATGTAGACCCAAACCTTCCTAGAAAAGTCATCAATGAATGATACAAAATAAGACGAACCACCATATGAAGTTGTAGGGGCTGGTCCCCAAAAATCTGAATGGATATAATCAAGTATGCCTTTACTAGTATGTTTGCCTGTTTTAAACTTTTGTTTACTTTGTTTTCCAAACAGACAATGCTTACAGAAATCTAATTTTCCAGATTTTAGATTTGGAAGTAACTTGCGATCAGCCAAAATTTTCAACCCTCTCTCACTCATATGCCCCAATCTTTGATGCCATAAGTGAATGGAACTACTGTCATGTTCAGACACAGTAGACACAAAAGCTGACCCTGCTCCATCTAACTGAAATAGATTTCCTACTTTCTTAGCTTTCATAACTAGTAAAATGCCTTTGTAAATTTTCATTACTCCACCTTGAATTACAGTTTTATACCCATTTGAATCAAGTGCTCCTAATAAAATCAAATTTTTCCTTAAATCTGGTACATGCCTCACATCAGTTAATATTCTAGTTGTCCCATCAAACATTTGTAGTTGTATGCTCCCAATCCCAACAATATTACATGTTACATCATTACCCATGTACACAACGCCATCATTAATGGATTTATATGTCTTAAACCATTATTTATGGATACACATGTGGTTTGATGCACCGGAATCTAACAACCAATGTTGACCATGATTTGACACATTAACTGATAATACTTCATCACTCATACCTGAACCCGATGTCGAACCTGTATCTGTCATATTCGCCTCCTTCTTCTCTGTTGAAGACTCTGCCTTTGAAGTTTTTTGTTGTCGCTTCCAGCAGTCCTTCTTTAAATGCCCTGATTTGCCACAAAACCAGCACTTTAGCTTACTCTTCTTCCCTTTCGACTTTGAACGTGAGTCGCTCGGCTTCCCGGGGCGTCTTTCTTTCGAACGACCTCTAACCATCATAGCTTCTGATGTAGAGGTTTCGGAATGCGACTTCCTCCTTGTTTCTTCCGATAATAAGGATGCAACTACATTATCAAACTCAATAGTTTCTGATGAACTAAGACTTATAGAAGTAACAAAATGATCCCATGGCTCGGGCAACGAGCACAATAAAGTAATAGCTTTATCCTCGGATTGAATTTTTACTTCTATACTTTGTAATTGCACAAGAAGAGTATTAAAAGCATTTAAATGATCAGCAATCGATATACCTTCCTTCATTCGCAAACTGTACAACTGTCGCTTCAGGAGAATCCTATTGGTTAAGGATTTGGTCATGTACAGTTTCTCCAGTTTCGTCCACAAACCAGCAGCTGTTACCTCCGACACGATATTAAACAGGACATTGTCCGCCAGGCATAATCGAATAGCACTTACTGCTCTTTCATCCATCTCGTCCCACTCATCGTCTGTGATGTTGTAAGGTTGTTTACATTTACCCATCAATGCCTTTACCACACCTTGTTGGACAAGCAGGTCATGCATTTTCACCTTCCAGATCTCGAAATTATTCTTGCCATTAAACTTCTCAATTTCAAACCGGGCACTCTGAGTTTTCGCCATCTTGTATCAACCAAAAAACACAATAATCTCTAAAAAAACCAACTTTAAATAAATGAAGTTTGTGTTTAAAAAGAAAAAATGCCTTTGCCCTTAAAAACAAACAAATATCTGCCCTTTGTACTTATATGCCTTTTCTTTAAACAAAATAACCGTGCCCACGTGACAATTTCTCTGTAAACAATGTGTTTCACCGAGTTTCCAAGATTATTCAAAATAACGCCCCGTTAGCAACACTTATCTTTCATGGTTTTCACTACAACACCAATTAACAAGTTCCTGGAAAGGTTCCCTCAAAGACAATTACTTCCCTTTAATGACTCGATCTGAAACAAAGCTTCTTACACGAGAATTAAAGTGCTTAAAAAAAAACTATTACATTGTAATGCAAAACAATTTGTAGCATTAAACTTCACTCAGAAATGCAAGGCCCGTAAGCACTCCACGTACCTAAACCATTGGGTTCTTAAGCAAAGCGAAAGGTTCAGTAGTTAATGGAAGTGGTGGCCATAGAGAATGCGGATGCTTGTAACGAAAGACATGACAGAGCTCTTATGGTATTGTGAACATTGTGAAAGGTCTCCAATCTGCGCTTTGTTATTTAATTTAACAATGCGCACTCAATTTTTTTTTTTGCTGTTCTATCGTTTTGTGCAGCACGCAGGTTTAACAATGCGTAGTCTTAAAAAAAAAACCTCTATAACACCAGCGCTGTCAGCAAATGATCCATGCAACAGCAACAACTAAAAAAACACGCACGAAACATAACAATGCTGATCCACTGCAGAACCCGCGACCTCCTTCTAACTGAAATCCACTGTTCACATGGTTTGAGTATTGATATGAATATATCAATATACGTTGGTTGGACAGCTCCAGCAGCATTACCAGTGCTCCACGCAGCACCAATGCATTCAAACCTCAACGCAGGTCCATGCATTAACACGCAAGATTTGTTACGCACAGCACTTTCACGCATGGGCTTTGTTACGCACAACACTTGCAATCAATACACATAGCACACACAACACCACGCAGGTTATAAGAGGCTCCACGCAGGTTGGACAACACCTTCCAGGCAGCACCATTCAACGCACCTCCATGCCTTTGCGCTCCACCTCCAGTACGCAAATCCAACTCGCCTCCAACTGCTCTGATACCAATTGTTGGAGATCAGATGCACAACAATTAAACAAAATACTCATCAAATAAATAAGCACATAAGACACAGAGGTTTAACGTGGTTCACCCAACCAATCTGGGCTACGTCCACACAACATAGGCATCGACAATCTTATTAATCAAACAGGAGATTACATAATTAAATCCTCACAAACTCTCATCCTCTCAACAAACAATCCAAATGGTTGCCTGTTAGATAGAAAAGAGAATCTAACTGCGTCATAAATCCTCTCAACTCAAATTTAAAATGCATTAACTCCCTCCCAACAAACTGGAGCTAATCTAGGAACTGATTCCTATTGTTGTCATTTACTGAGATTTTGCCTATCTTATGCAAAACAGAAAATCTCAACAAAAAACAATATTGGTTCACCCCAGGGTGACACACTTGGCCTAATATATCCTTTATCGGGCATTTCCTTAAGCTACAAATTCAATTCCACCAAATTTTTAGTGGTCATCCTATAAGGTGCCTTCAATGCTAGTGCTGCTCTTAACATCAACTCAATCGAAAATTCCACTTCCCTATAACGCTGTAACTCTGAAATATCTTCTAGAATACGTCCTAAAATTCCTATAAAACCAGTTACCTCTTTAGAACTTCATCATCCTCAACATCCTTCCCTTTATCACTAGAAATATGAATTGCAAATAATACACATCCTTTTTTGCTACTATGCTTGGCCTGTATAGTTGTAACCATTCTCACTGATGTAGGCTTCTTCTTACCTTGCAAGGTTCTCTTCTCTCCTTCATCATCCAAGTACTCGATAGCCATATCATAACAATCTATCTTAGTCCTATTGATGCACAATCAATCCATGCCAAACAACATAATGTATGATCCCAATGGAAGCACATTTAGATGCGCTGATGTAGGCATACCATTCAACTCAAATGCACAAGCTCTTACCCAATGATGAACTCGTTTCTTAGTACTTGTAGACAATTACCACCAACTAAGGTTCTGCATGCACTTCTTTATTCAAGCAACACTTATCCACCATGTTAGGATTGATATAACTATAGTTAGATCCAGGGTCAATCAAAATAGAAACAACTTGATCACAATGCTTACCTTCCATCTCAATAATAGATGCTTGATGATAAACTTGCCTATTATCCAACGCTGCATAAATCTGAGGAATAGTCTGTCCAACATCCCCAATAGTCTATGCCTCTTGAGCACTGTGAATTTGTAGTTTGCACCATGATGTTGTGGACAATATCTCATGTGATGATCCTTGCCACAAGTCTAACATTGCAAAGGCTTCCTACCATCAACCTTATTTTGCTCCTCACACTGAAATCCCTGTCCTCTATTAACTGCATTGAATTTCTTGTACGGCGTTGCATTCTCCTTGTCATCTGTATCTCGAGGTTTTCCTCTCTTCTTAGCCCACTTTCCTTTATTGTTCTCATTACCTTTCCAATCTTGCTTAGACTTAGTCTTGCACTTCGATTGCTCATAATAGTGCTTCAACTTTCAAATGGATTCCTCCAATGATCTAGGCTCATCGAACTCAATTCTATCTTTGAATGATACTGACAACCCACTAATGAATCTATGAATATATGCTTTCTCCTCCTTGAGATAAGGCATATATCTCAACAAATCCAACAATATGGTAGTATACTCCTCATCAGTCATAGATCCCATCTTTAGCTCATAGAACTCCTTTTCCTTGTCATCATAATATCTTTCAGATAGATAATTCTTCCTAAAAAGTCTCTCGAACTCACTCCAAGTTAGCTCCTCTTCTCTAATTCCTCTGAAATTATTTACATCTTCCCAACATATGTATGCTTTCCCTTTAAGATTGAAAGTATTTATCTTGGGTTTCATATTTTCTGAATAATCATGCAATCTGAAAAACTTATTCATCCCAAGTAACAAGCTTTTGCATATTGTGACTTCTTCATTTATCCATCGAATGTAGGAGGCTTTGGTTTCTTGAAATCCTCTGGAAAGTACTACTTCTCACTCCTCCTATATGCATGGTGACGGTGTTGACAATGTTGTCTCTCTAAACCAGAACTAGAATAGAACCCACGGTCATTACCCCTCCTGTCAGGTGTATCCAAGAACCTACCATCTCTGACTGTGTCATCCTTGTCAAACTTATATTTTGTTTGAGACCTGCCATATGCCCCATTGGTCCTTTCCTCCTATCCTTGAATGATCCTAAGCATTCCTTGTCTTTGAAAATATGATAGACTCCGAAGGATGACTACTTTAACTTTTTCTTGCTTTTCTTGTGCTCTGACAAGTCTTTCTTGTGACTTAATGATCCTGCCATTATCTGCCTTACAACTTCTAATCTCCGCTTTCAAAATTCTCAATGTATCTACTATGTCAAGGGATTACTCATCACCATTTTATTCACCCAATATGTAAGGACAATCACGTGAATTGTAGTCCACCATTTTTCTTGTCATCTTGATCTTCTACTTCCTAGAAACATACCGTGTCAAATACACCAAATATAAACACGATCAAACATACCTCAGTGGAGTTCAGGGGAGGCTATCACATCTGCACAATCAATCTAGATTATCATGACACACACACACACATATATAGTAAAACCAACATATCAATCATCTCAACATCAACATCATCAACATCTAGAAGATGACACAACTACAACAATGACTATCATAATGCATGCATAACAACACATAGAAAACTGACATGCATGCGTGACAAACACATTCCGCCCATCCAATCCAAGTGCTTGAACCTGGAAGCTCTGATACCAATCTATAACCACCCCTCCCACATTTACCCAATTTTACCAATTTGTTAGGGTAAACATGAGACAAAGAGTTACTATGACATGACCCGACCTCCTAGCTCTAGGTAAGGAAGGGGGCCCAACGAGTGACCACTGAATGGTAACTCAAAACATTCCACAGGGCTATAGGGACACTCAGGGGCCAAAGAACCACCTTAGGTGACCAAACCTTGAGCTAAGGCTCCCTTTCACACAACTTAACTCCCAATCGCATGCATGACAAGGCCTCAAACCACACTCACAAGCCTGCTTGGGTGCAGTTGTGACCCAAATTGTCCGATTTAGAGGGTGTAGTCCCGAGATCTGAGCCAAAATTCTAGGTCAGCCTCTAGACCATTACCCACAACTTCCAAAAACTTTTCAGAATCGTTAATGACATGACAACAAGACTAAACATACAAACTTGAAGGCAGAACTTGACCTAGACCGCCTAGAACATAACAAATACTTCATTAAACAAATGGAAAACATGTAAGCTAAAAGTCATGAATGCATATCTAATCATAAAAGTCTGAGATTCATCTGAGAGTCACTAGAAGGCCCCACTCCCTCTCCACATAGCTGCAACTACACTCATTAATCCATACATTTATCAACTGATCAATAACTAAAAAATTAATAACAAAAGCCATAAAAGATACACATCATATAATCAACATATAACCAAAAAATAACCAACATATAAACCATGGTAACCTAGCCATAATATCACCAACACATTACTGAAAAATATACATGAATCACAATAGAATAATAACTCTTATTGACATATTAAGATACCAACCAAGTCAGGGACTTCCATGTACCACCGAGCTGTAGATTGGGCTAAACCAAATCTCTCTTTCATCCAATCACCCACGCGCCATATTCAAAGCATGAATGTGGGATCTCATAGAATAAAGAAAACAAAACCATCCAGGGCTTCTAGAGGCCAAACCACCTCAACCCTCAACCAATGATTCCACCTCACGGCCAGACATCACTAACACCAACCAGAAAGGTCTGTACCCAAGCTGTCAAAGGCTCTAGGAACTAGTAACTCAATCCATAGCTTTCTAGGGCTCTAGAGCATTTGTCAACCTGGCTCCGGGGACTAGTAGATCAACCCACCAAGGGCTCCAGAGTGTTTGTCCCATCCTAGGAACCATGACTAGTAACTCAACTCAAGTTGTTCCAAGAATTCTAGAGCGTTTGTTCCAACCCACCTCCATAAGGAATTATGAGCACAATCAGAAAACAATCAAGTGGAAAAACCGACAACACCATGGCTATCCAGGAAATGGAAAGGCAAGGCTAAAACCAATGTTAATCCAAGAAATCCTCCATGCCAATGAAAACACATAACTATATAATCACATGCATATACCATGCTTCCATAAATCAGCAAGGACATCACACATGCAACGTGTTACCTACAAAGCAATTCATATATAACTGTTGATCCAACTATTCCCTTGCGCTTTCCTACCTTCCTTTGCCTTCTTTCTTCAAATCCAATGTTGAAAAGTGTGCAACAAGAAATGCTAAAAATAACATTGCTATAAATAGTCGGACTATAAATAGCAGTTCAGCCATTGGTGATCTTAGCAACAATGGGTGAAAAGTGAAAGTGCTAAAATTATCTTTTTTAAAAATAGCATTTCGGGATCCCTTCTTGTTTTAGTTAGTCCTTGGACTAAACATAGGAAGTAAAATTCGAATATGATATCAACAACAGTTTGGAAATTAATTAATTAATTCATCTTGAGTTAATTAGTTAAGGAAAATCAAACTTGAAGTCTGTGTGAGGACATGTAATAGTTTCTCCTTTGATTGAGGAATTTAACCTTCAGTTAAAGAGATAAGGATGAGTTGTAATAACTTCGTCAAGTCCAGTTAGATTAGTTTAACCATTTGTTAAATTAATGAGAGTTCAGTTAGTTAATGCTTGCATGCATGTAACTCCTGTATTTTAGATAATTGAGTATTCACTCATGGATACCTCATGCATGTCAGTTCAGTCAGAGACCCATTTGAGATCAGATGGAGGGACAGTGTACTATCAGTTGCTAGGATATTCCTTGGTGAATATTCCTTGCATGCAAAAGGAATATTATTCCTTATGGATTGCGCAGTTGGACCTGAGGTTATAGTGAGTGTGATGAGGCCAATTCACACATATGATATCATTGGACCCCAATCAAAACTGCGCAAGGAAATAGGAGGCTTGGAGGGCTTGAGGAAGATATATTCTATGTCTATTGAGTATGTGAGCAGTATTGTTTGATTATAGAGAGAGCAGGATAGCTTGAGAGCTGAATCTTTTTCTAACTTGAACGAGATTTCCACTTGTATGATAATACAAAGTTGGGGTTTTAGGCTGGTGTTTTCCCCAGTGATGTATCTTCTGTGTTATGGTTGATTACTTCTCATTCTTAGTTATATCTGTTCATGCTTGATGTTGCCTTCGATTAAGCTTTCGCTAAATTGTTGTAGAAGTAGATCAAGTGTTTTGCTTTAGTACATTGCATTACCAGGTGATATATAGTGGGGAATTTCTACATCCAACATATGTCAAAGTGTTCTAAGAATTCTCCAAGAATACTCTAAGTGTGTAAGAGTATGATAAAGTGAGATAATAGAAGAGAGCTCCAAGCTAAAATTGTCAAAAGGTTAAACCAACAAAAGCTGTGAATTGATCCTAAAAAGCCTTTTTATCATTAAGGCCTCTATTTTCTTCATTTTCCTTCAATTTTCCTCTCATGCAAATCTGTGACCCTTCATCTCCCCTATATCCTAATTTCCTTTATTTCATAAATAAAATTCCAATTATTTCCACTTTGTCTTTGCCAATTTCTATAGCCATAAATAAATCACCAGTGATACCCATCACTATGTTTTTCTCAACATTCAACTTGGGATACGTGTTCCAGACTTTGGTATTATTTTATTTACATGAAAAACAACCAGGGGCTATTACAATTAGACATTGAAGCCCCATGACTCCTTATCCATTAGGAGTTTCTCAAGCTGTCATATATTGTTGGAAAGGTCTCTTTGAGGGCTATCAAAACATGCACTTCATAGGAGCACATAAGATGATCCCTTGCAACCAAAATGTATCCAAATATAGCCTCCATCCTTGACTATAGTTAGGCAACAACACCCATCAATATTGTTAACAAGGCTCCACAACCAAGCTCCAACTCCAGCTAAGCAGGAAACACACTCAGCTGCAACTACCAACATTATGAATGCCATCACTAAGGTTGACATCAATGCCAACAATCTCCCCTTTGACATTGATGGCAATCTCCCCTAGTGACTAATATTTCTCTCCCCCTTTGACATCAATGATAAAGGGAAACATATATCTCTCTCCCCTTTGTATCTAACCATATTTCTCTGGTAATACACTTGAATGTTGCTATTCATTCAATGCTACAACCACAATGACATGATAAAAAACACCTGTAGATCAAAACAATTCCTCCTTTTGTGACATCAATGTCAAGGGATAACAATGGTTGTCAATAAAAAACACTCAATTGTCCTTGTGGATTCTTGTAGTTGTTGATCCTCTCTAGAGTACTAGATATGCTTAAAAAGCCCCCCCTGAACATATATTATCTCTCTTGACTATTCATCGAGTCCTTGATACTCTACGGTTTCTGACATTAATCCCCCTAAACATACTCACCATCATCTCCATCTCTTCAAAGATAGAAGCTCCACTAACTCTAGTGTTTGATCTCTTTTCCATTTGGAAGTTTCCCTCTCCACTACTGCTCCTCTTTAAGAGTTTCCCAATATACAAAAGGTTTGTCATGCTGAACCAAAGAGTACCAATATACATAGATATACCAATTGATAACTAAGGGGCATGCAAAGTATACCAATTGTTTACTTATGCTAATGATTTCTAAGCTTAGTCATATTTGCTACTTAAATGAATTAAGGGTAAATCATATAAGATGTGCACACCTTTCATTTCTTGCCTTGCTTGAGAAATCAACTCTTCCTGAAGCCAATTGATGATGCCTACTTTGCTGATTGTGTAGCCCCCCCCCAACCCCCCCCCAACCCCCCCCATGAGCCTATGCACTTCCCTTCTCTCTAATTTCCTGACACTTGCCTTGTTGCTTTTGCTTGAGGGTTGTTCCAGTAGACCTGTCTTTTCTTTTGTACCTTTTAACGCTCCACTCATCTGCTACTACCCATATTCTCTGTGACTTGAAGTGTTATTGCATACTTCCTCTTAGACATTCAAATGCACCATTATGTGTATTTCTTCTTGTTGCTTGGACCTGACAACTTTGGATTCTCTTGAAGCCATTATCTTCTTTTCAATGAAGAGAAACTAAGGATGTACTCCCCGTGAGTATATTTTCTTCCTTTTTCTTCTATACCTTGGTATGCTAAACCTTGAAAGGGGCATCTTCTTCTAATCACTCTTTTTTCTTCCATATCTTCTTGCTATTTGCTTGATTGATCTACAATGGAATATTAATTAGATTGTTACAACTTTTTATTCCTTAACGTTTATATTTATTGTAGTTTATGCTTTCAAAGAGATCCATCACATGAATAAAAGAACCATATCTTTTAATTTTACATTGGTTTTTCTTGAGAGAAGAGTTAGGTCTTTGATGATTCCTTGTTCCTCTTAGCATGCTTCTTTCACTTTGAGCACAAAATTCAAACTCATATTCTTCTCCCTTTTTATTCTTCTTTTCCTTTAGTGGTTGAGTTGATTCTTTTGTCTGCTCATTCTAAGAGGGAGACCTTATCTTGCCATACCTACTTTATGTTTCCTTATACCCAAAATTCCCAGAATTGTAACATTCAATAAGATTTAAGAGAGAAGAAAATGGATTTTCATTTCTAACAACATTCTCAGTCTCCATTCCAAATCTCTACTCATTACCCCCGTCCTTGGTTTGGGTATAACCCCCATGACTACAGATTCCAAACCCTCCAGAGGGCGACCATTCATGATTACAAAAGTCATCAAGACTGCAGTGGCTAATGTAGCATAGGGTCATCAATCCACTATTGAAAGGGCACTTAGAGCATCCGAGCCCTCTGTCCCTATTCCCCCATGATATGGCTTTCCTTCAACTGTAGGGGACTAGCCAACCCCAAAAAGAGATTGGCTCTTAAGCACCTATTGAACACTTCCAACTGCGACATCCTCCTCCTCTAGGAAACCCTTGGATCTTATGAATTTATAACCAGAACCCTTCTCTCACTCCTCCCAGGCCGGTATTTCCTAGGACTGGATGCTATAGGCAGATCAGGGGGACTTGCCTTGGGTATCAACCCCAGATCGATTAAACCCATTTCATCCTGGGGTGGGAATGGTTTCTTAGGCATGATTTTTTTTGCGAGTGACCTGGGGATTCATTTTCGAGTCATAAACATATATGCTCCAAATTAGAACAGGCTTGATTTTTGGCACTTCTTTCTGGGCAGTGCTCATATTACAGGCTCCATCATCATTGGAGGTGATTAAAATTTTTCTCTTGGGAACGAGGAATCTTGGGGTCACCACTCTCAAATCAACCCTATCACAGATCAGATGGGAGTTCTCCTGGGAAACCATAGACTCATTGATGTGCCCATGAACAAAAATTGCCTACGTGGCATAATAGAAGAATTGGTGAGGCAGCCCTGGGTAGGAGGCTGGATCGATTTCTTATTCATGAACATCTCCTTCGATCTCTCACCCTATTTAGGCAATGGGTTCGGTTGGGTGGATTGTCAGACCATTCGCCCATTTTTCTTCAAGCCTCAGATCCTTCCAGGACACCTCGTGCTCCATTCAAATTCAACGCTGGCTACTTAAAAGACCTGGACTATATCAAACTTATCTCAAATTTTTGGATTGCTCAATCCCCTCTCAGGGAGCAGAATAAAGCTGTTGACTTCTATGGTCGCCTAAACAAGCTCAGAACACTTACTATAAATTGGTCAAAAAGGAAATAAAGTGAGGGATGAGCAAACCTTAAAGGATTTAGAAGAACATATTGCTTACCTTACAGATGATAAGGGACTTGAGTTCCTCTCAAGTGAGATAAAGCTTCATCTAGTTAATATGGAATCACAGAAAGCAAAGATCTTATTGGAAAAAGAAGAACTTTGGAGACTTAGAAGCAGAGCTATTTGGCTACAAGCTGGTGATGGCAACACAAAGTTTTTTCATAACTTTGCCAATGGTAGAAAAATTACAAATACCATCTGGCAGTTACCAAGGGATCGGGATGGTTGGGCCTCCACCCACCCCCAGTTAACAAGGATGGGTAATTCATACTTCAAAGAACTATTCACAGCCCCCCCTGCCACCACTCTCCTTGAAATCATTAGCCTGTCAAGGCATTTCCCTAGATTTATGGATCTAGATGACATAGAAGATCTTTTAAAACCTGTCTCTATGGGGGAGCTAGAGAGTACCTTTAAATAGTTTAAGAGGGACAAGAGTCCAAGCCTGGATGGATGGCCTGTTGAATTTTACACTACATTTCTTGATATTTTGGGGCAGGATCTACTCGCGTTCATTGAAGAAAGCTGAATTTTGGTCCGTACCTATGCCCCACTAAATTTAACCTACCTTGCTTTGATCCCTAAAACTGACTCCCCTGTTTCTTTCAATGACTTCTGGCCTATTTCTCTGTGCAATTTCCTATACAAAATCATATCCAAAATCATCGCCAATCGCTTGAAGCCCATCTTATCTAACCACATATCCCAGGAACAATTTGCTTTTCTTCATCACAGACATATCCAAGAAGCTATTAGCTCGGCCCAGGAAGCCCTACACTCAATTAAACTCAGGAAGCTCAAAGGACTGACTCTTAAAATAGTTTTATCAAAAGCCTTTGACAAAGTCAGTTGGTTAAACATAAGAATGATCCTCACCCATCTGGGCTTTCCCCTGGCTTTCTCGAACTGGATCATGGGATGCATCTCCTAAGTATCTTTTGCTATTCTCATCAATGGATCCGCCACTCCCTCCTTTCATGTTACAAAGGGCATAAGATAGGGATGCCCACTATCCCTTTTACTCTTTCTTTTGGTCCTGGAAGGCTTGAGTAGATTGATTGATTCTGAAAAATGAAGAGGGAGACTCAGGGGATTAAAGATCACTGAAAATTTCAATCTGACACATCTCCTCTTTGTGGACAACATTCTTATCTTCCTAAGTGGTAGTGTACAGGACACCACAACCATGAATGAGATTCTAAATCTTTTTAGCAGTGCTACTGGGATGGAAATAAATTAGGGAAAGTCTACCATCTCATTCTCGGAATGCTCCCAGCAGGAAATACAACTCTCATTTCAAAAATTCCCATTTCAAGTCAATGAAATAAAGAATGGGCTGAAGTATCTAGTCTTTAGACTCAATCTTGATGGATACAAAATAGCAGACTGGAACTGGCTTATCACCAAGGTAGAGAAAAGAATCAATATTTGGTGTCATAGGTTCCTATCTAGCATTGGAAGATTGATTCTAATCAAATCAGTATTGGAAGCCACTCCAGTCTATTGGATGTCTTTGGCTTGGATCCCAAAGGGGATTCTACACAGAATACAAAAATTTTGCTGCCATTTCCTTTGGAAGGGAAGAAAGGAGGGGAAACCATTTGCCTGGGTTAAATGGAACAGAATCACCACTCCCAAAAAATGGGGAGGCTGCGGACTTAAGCAACTCCCTGCTTTTGCACAAGCTTTGGCAGCAAAACAGGGCTGGCTATTACTTAAGCACAAAAGCCTCTGGTCGAAGGTTATCGCACAAAAATACATTTGGCCCATACCCATCACTGATTGGATAAGACGTCCCTCCTGGAGCAGGAAGGGCATCTCTGTCATATGGAGAGCCATCCTAAATACTTTGCCCATTATAAAGGATGAACTCATATGGAAAATAGGAAATGGGGCTTCAGTCCGTATTGGGATAGATCCCTAGACCGGAAGTGGGAACACATATCAACTCCCACCTGAGCTAATAAATCATTTAAATAGTAGAGGCATTAGATATATTGAACAGCTCGGTGATCAACAAAACTCTACTTTCCTTTCTCAAGCTTGGCTCTCTCGGGAGAACTAGAACATACCCTTTGAATGGGATAGGACATGGAAAAATTTCCTTCAAGCCCTTACAGAATCACATGTCAGACTAATTAATCAAGAGGATGAACTTATTTGGGGACACCCAAAAAAGGACCAATACTCCTCTAAACATGGCTATGACATCATTGTCGCTGGTTCAAAGCCGGAAAGCTTAAAAAGCTGGTGGAAGCCTCTCTGGAAACTGAAAGCCCCCATGTGCACAAGACTCCTGATGTGGTGCATTCTTGAAAATAAAATTCCCTCTAGAACTTATCTTAGAAAGAGGGCTTTCACTGGTCCTACCTTGTGCATCCTCTGCCATCAGGAGGAGGAAATGACACAACATCTCTTCCTCACTTGCCCCATTACAATTTCAATATGGACACAAGTTCGTACAACTCTAAACATAAACAAGAGCTGGCAAGGAGAAAACTTACTGACCGCTTGGGACAGTTGGTGGGGAGAAGAAATGGAATCAAAGACAAGAAACTTACCCCTTCTGGTCTCTTGGCATATCTGGCTGAAGTGAAATCTCATAATCTTTCAAGACAAACCAATAATCTAGAATCTGATCCCACCAAAAATCTACTCAACTTATGAGCAATTACCTACAGAGGAAAATACCAACAGGCCCAAGATTATAAGACAGGAGAAGATTGACAAGACAATACCTTGGGCCTATTTTGATGGGGCTGCTCAAGCCCATGGCTGTGGGGGTGGCATCATTTTCCATCTCATCGAATCACATTCCTTTCAGATTAGCATGAGATTAGGCCATGGAACAAATAATCATGCTGAACTGATTTCTCTTCGACATCTGATTTACTTTGCTATACATCATCAATGCAAGAAATTTCAAATTTATGGGGACTCAAAGAATGTGATTGACGGGTTTAATAACAATGCCACTTGCAATGCTTACTCTCTGAGATCTATTATGGATTTTTTTTTTTTTTTAAACATATTTTGATCAGATTTCTTGCTCTCACATCTATAGGCAGAGAAATGAAAGAGCAGACAAGCTTCCGAAAGAAGCGACAAATAACCCTCTAGGAGATTGGCTGATCATAGAACACATACCAGCAAGAACATACCAGTACTTCCACAAGCCATACATTGACGGGGAAATTTAGAGGAAGAACAACCCCTAATTTTACAGAATTTTTGCTTACAATTTTGTTTATAATACATATTGATAAATCGATGTAAATTTTTGATATTACATAACAGTCATCACCATCTGGATGACATTTTGGTTTCCTTTTTGGAATTTAAAATAGCATAGTACACCCCTCGGGGTCTTTTGTAATTATTTCAGAACTTTGATAGTGGACTTTGGTCATAATACAACATATGCCCATGGGCATCTATAGCATGTAATTTCACCTATAATAAAATTATGATTTTCTTCTCGGGAAAAAAAAAACATTCTCAACATATCCTCTATTTCTATTACATATACACTCCTTAGGGAGTTTGTAAGCTCTCTTGATGGTGCTACTCAATGTACCCTAATTTCTTACATAATATCTACAATCTATTGCTTTATGTCCATAATTATTGTAAGAAAAACAATAACCATTAAAGAAAATTTGGTACTTGGGGGTCATTTTCCTTTGATGATTTTTCCCTTGAGGGGGAAAGGACCTCTGTTGGTTCTTCACTCATTTGTTGTGGTTGTTAGGAGCTTTCCTTTGCTATTGATATACATTTTGGTTATTTATCTTGCTTTGTTGCAACTACTTATGGTGGTTATTCACCTCAGTCTGCTTCTGTTGCATTCCTTGTTGCTGCCGATGTCCACCTTCAACTCTTTTGACAACATTAACATTAATTACTTCTTTGATTTCAGTGTTCCTGGTGCATGACTCTCCTTCATTGCTCAATCGAGTTTGAATGAGAGGAGATATCTGGCTATTGAGAATCTCATCCAAGATATCTGTACTCTTTTCAAGCTTTTGATATTGAGATAACTGGTCATTAGCCTTTTCTAAATAATGTCTCAATGAGACTATGTCAACCTCTAGTCTCCCACAACAAGCTTCTCATTCATTCAGTTGATTTATCAATACTTCATTCGTTCTTTTGACTTCTTCTTGTTGAATCTTCTTATGATCAATTGTCTTATTTACATTTTTAATACCTTGATCCCTTTTTGAATCTAAAGATTCTTCCATGGGCACGAGAAGTATTCCTTCTTCATCACTACCAGGGATGATCTTATTTTATTCTTGAGTGGTCTCTTCATCTCCTATTTCTATAAGTGTAGGTCCTTCTTTATTTCTACGAGATGTACATCTATCTCTTTCTTATGAACTTGCATATGAACATCTAGAAGACAAATTAACTAATCTCATGTAATTATAGCAGGATAATAGCTTACATTTTAGACATTATTACATCTCATCTGAGTCTTTTGCATCTCCATGTTCACTATTTTTAGTATCTTTCTTCTGGGATTCCTTCTTCTTTTTCTTCCTTTCTTTCTTTTTATCTCCACCAACAACATTTATGACAAAAGGTTCTTCTTCAAGGTTTGATTTTTTATAAGAGCAACATGGTTCTTCAATATTTGCTTGTCCTTTTTGATTTCCTCCTTCATGTATACATCACAACTTATCCAACATTTCTTTTGCAGACTCACAATGTCTCACCTTATCTGAGCCTAAATTTGATATTCCTTTCAAGATAATATTCTTGGATTCACTATCATATTCATTCTTCGCTCCACTCTATATAAAGCACTATACATCTGAAAGTCATTAGCCATTAAATAAGCTTCTATTCTTACCTTCTAGAAGATATCATTTGATCCATCAAAAAATGGTACTCCATCTTGTGTAAGTCAATCCTGGTTAGCCATGATCACTTATAGATCTACCTTCCAGTAGTTAAGTTGTTCGTGAGGGAACCTACTCTGATATCAATTGTTGGAAACCATGTTAAGACTAAGAGGGAGGGGGGTGAATCAATATTAAGGCCGGTTTTAACAGTTATTACCAGATTTAAGCATTTAAAACATTCAACAACATATCATGTAAACATATGAAAATATACACAACTACACTACAACCATTATACACATATGACATAGATTTTTTTATTTTTTATTTTTTATTTGTGGAAACCCAAAAATGGAGAAAACCATAAATATTATTTTGTTATGATGTAAATTTTAAGCCACCACTATTGATTACATCAAGTTTTGTGATCACCCACTAATAGGAAACACCAACTCCCTATTTGGTTTCAATAACACCAACAAACAGGGGGCACCAACTCCCTGATTCACAAGACACTACTTGCAGGAGCAACAACCCCTATTGTTTTTGTTGGCACCAACCAACAAGAAGCATCAACTCCCTATTTCGTTTCCTTGGGACCAACCAAAAGGAAGCACCCTTGATTTGCAAGCCACTACTTGTAGGAGGCACCGACCCCCAATTTCTTTCTTAGGAACCCACTTGAAGGAAGCACCAACTCCTTGATGTGAAGGTTGTTGAACTTTAAAACCTATACTTCATGCATTTTTAAACTCAGATCCAAAGGTGCTCTTGCTTTAGCTCACTCTTAGCCTAATATATCACAATGCACTCAACACCCTCATACTTTGCTCTACCCTTACAAAGTCTTATAATAGCTTAAGTTCTGCAACTAGAACCAATTGTTCCTCTTACTCAACTTCTACTCAACTTTTCCCATTCACAAATTTTGATCCAACATGTCTCGTCTGTCCTCTATACTCTTCAGGCACACACAACCTCACTCAGCCTTCGGCTGTCTGGTACACTCACACATAAGGTAGAAGCTTAGGATTAGTCTAAGTCTAAACACACCAATGGGAGAGACAACCTTCTCTCAACACAATTGCATTTTGTTCAACTCTGTTACACATGGCTCAATGAGGACCTTCATTAACTATGAAAGTGGTTGATTATGGATGTCATTTATTTATTCACAAATTGAGGAGGTACTTCTTTTTTACTTATACAACTTGAAGATGAACTTCTCAACAATTGCACTCAACCTTCATTTCTTCCTTTAATCTCTTAGAGCACATTTTGGTGCATTGTCTCATCCTCCAGTCTTCAACCAAACAACCAACCAATTCCTTAAATCACATTTCCATTTAGCTACTACACACAAAGTACCATGGGCATCAAATCACATTTATTACTTCTGGTGCATATTCCTCTTGACTATGTAAACTGGACTTAGTCATTGCAACAATTATAAGTCATTTCTTCAATTGTCACTTCATTTAATTTTGGCATTGAAATTCCAAATTTCAAAAGTTGTCATGCCCTTAACTTCAGCTCTCTTTCACATGAAATCATAACCATAGATCCATGCCTTAAACTCAAAAAGTGCTTAGCACTACAATTTGGTATTCAAATCATTTTGTGTTATGCCATTACATAGAATTCTTGGAGGTCTGGATTTTAGGATATCTAAATGGTCTAGCTACAACATGTTGCCATGGTAGCATCCAACTTGTCTCTATCAGCGAATGGTGTTCTGCCAAATTTTGTTGTTCCTTATCATCGCTACACCTTGGTCCCACATTGTTTAATTGAAACATAGTCTGGTATCTGGAACCATTTCATTTTTGTTGGGGGTCAAAAACTCTAGATCCCCGAATGTTCAAATATCCTGGATAAAGGTCCACATATCGAGTATTCTCTAAAGTTTGCTTGCACCCCAGATCTCCTCATCTCCTAGATATTTATAAAAGTCTAGAATACAACTGTGTTGGTCGTACATCATCTTGTTTGCACCCTAGATGACTAGACTCACTTTACTTTGTTGGTCCCTTACAAAACTTTCCCTTGGTGTGAATCCCAAGGATATGCCACATCATCAACTTATGTCATCATTGCCACATGGAAGTCTACGAGTGGTGCCACGTGTCACTTAGATTTGGCCCACTTGGCCACCCAAAAAGGCCATTTCCATCTGCCACATGCCATGCTACTAAGGCGCAATGTCATGCTTCTTTCCATGTCATCATAATTGTCTTCCACTTGTCTCCTTGTCATTGGGCCACTCTATCTTCTTGCTATATCACCACCATCTATCTGCCACTTATCATCAGTACAAAATTGGCTGCCATATGTTGTGCTTTTTAATGTTTACATTCCTTAAATAGACCAGGGCATTGATTTACATTATATTCCATGTTGAGAAGGTTTCCATCTCTTGTCTTATGTTAATCGTGCCATCACACCAAACCTTTGCAAAGCGCTTCAAACTTATTCTTCGTGGCACACCATGATTTTCTCTATCTAATAACAAACATATCTCTATCTTTCGGTGTTTGTCAACTAACAAACTCCAAAACAATACTTCCATGAACCTTTTTATTGGACCTCCGTGGCATGGTGACGTGCCATGCTACGTCATCATACTGCCACATGTCACTTGATAAAGGGCCACTCAGACACCCGAAAGTGCCAAATATGCATGCCATCTATCCTTCCTATGTCATGCCACATCACCATCATGTTGACATCATATCCATATGAATGCCACGTCGTCCTCGTCAACCAATAGAACGTTGCCATATGTTATGGTTGACACTCCATCAGGTATAACTTGGACCTGGACTCCAATGTTTTGCTCCATTTTTCTTTGTTAACCAAAAGGGGGCCTAGACATAATCATTACTAGAATTTTGATGTTTAAAATGTGCCTCTTAAGGAATATAATAAAATAAATATAAATTAATAAAATAGGAGTTATAAATTATTAAAAGAAAAGAAAGAAAACTACATTTTTTAGTTGTATTTTTGTCTTATCTCCTTGTAAGTTTGCTCAAATATTAAGTGTGTACACTCATTGGATGTAGAATTAGATTATGCATCCAACGAGTACCCACTCTGCATACTTTTGAATAGATCCACACAATTACAACTTCAAAATACACGCAACAATGTGTTTCAAACAAATTTTTTCATATATTTTGATTTTTTCTCAGTGTGGATCTACTCAAAAGTATGAAGAATGGATACTCATTGGATGCAAAAATCTAATTCTACATCAAACAAGTGTACACACTTGAAATTTGAGTAAACCTACAAGGAGACAAGTAAAAAATATTACTAAATATGTAATTTTCTTGTCTTCCCTCAAAAATATTCTCCCATGGGGATGACATCATCATCTGGAATCCTATTGGTTCTCTTAAAGTTGATTTTGTTAATACATTTTTCATTTTGAGGCCCATTTTTAACCTCAAATTTCCCCTAATGATTTGAAACATTTGCAATGAAATTTTATTTCTTCGTCCCATGCCCTATGTTAAGTGCACCAACACTTCCATAGCCAACACACTTAGTCCAACCTTCGTGATGCGACATTAGTCGATTGAAAAGGAATATTTTATCTTGCGCCTCCTGTTTATTGTCCCACAAATTCTGTCCATTATTTGGAAAATTCATGTCTTGCGAGTTCTATCAACCGTGGATACCTACTCAATGACTTCTCTGGCCAAAACCTCTATGGTGCAACGTGAAATTATCAGATGGATAACAAGAAAAATCTCGTCATGCACATTTTGTCAACCCATGGAACCCTTAGGATTTGGAACCTTGCTAGAATTTGAACCACCATAAGTCATTATACCTTAGGAGTTTCTCAAGCTACCATATACAGTTGGAAAGGTCTCTCTAAGGGATATCTAGACATGCACTTCATAGGAGCACGTGAGCCGATCCACTGTAACCAAAATGCCTCCAAATGCAGGTACCATCCTTGACCTTAGTTAAGCAGCAACACCCTTCAGTATTCTTACTAAGGCTCCACAACCAAGGTTCAACTCCAACTGATTAAGCAATGCACTCAACTGCAACTACTAACACTATCAATGGCCTCACCAAGGTTGATATCAATGCCAACAATTGACCCCTTTGGAATTGATGTCAATCTTCCCTAGTGGCTGATATCTCTCTCCCACTTTGACATCAATGGTAGAGAGAAACATCTAACTATCTCCCCCTTGTATCTAACTATATTTCTCTATTAAAACACATGAATCTTGCTATCCATTCTTAGCTACAACCACAATGACATGATAAAAAATACTTGTCGATCAAAATAGTTGCTTCCTTTGTGACATCAATGTTAAGGGATAACAATGGATGTCAATAAAAAACACTAAAATGTCCTTGCAACTTCTTGTAGTTATTGATACTCTCTAGAGTACTAGATATGCTTGATATTCTCCCCCTAAACATATATTATATCTCTTGACTATTCTTCCCGTGCTTGACACTCTATGGCTACAGTTTACTCCCACTGAGCATACTCACCATCATCCACATCTCTTTAAAGTCATAAGCTATGTTGACTCCAATATTTGAACTCTTTTCCCTTTGGAAGTTTCACTCTCCATGAATAATCCTCTTAAATAATTATCTGATATATAAAAGGTTGCTCATGTATAACTAAAGAATACCAATTGACATAAAGATACCAATTGATAACCAAGGAACATGCAAAGTTATACCAATTTTTTTACTTATACTAGTTATTTCTAACCTTAATCATATATGCTACTTAAATGAATTAAGAGTAAATAATATTAGATGTGCATACTATTCATTTCATACCTTGCTTGATCAATCAACTCTTCCTGAAGCCAATTAATGATGCATGCTTTTGTTGATTGTTTAACTACCCCTAAGGCTATGCACTTTTCTTCTTTCTCGTCTCTTAACATCGTCCTTCTTGCTTCTGGTTGAGGGTTATTCTTGTGGACATATATTTACTTTTAGACCTTTTATCACTCCATTATTCTATTGTTTCCCATCTTTCATGTGACTTGAAGTGCTTCTACATACTTCCCCTTAGACTTTCATAGGAACCTCTCTATGTATTTTTTCTTGTTGCTTGCATCTTACAACTTTGGCTTCTCTTGAAGCCATTCTCTTCTTTTCGATGAAGATAAACTAAGGATCTAACCCCCCTGAGTATATTTTCTTCCTTTTTTCTTCCATTTGTTTAACCCTGGCAAGGGCATCTTCTTCTACTCCCTCTTTCTACTTCCATATCTTCTTGTTGTCTACTTGCTTGATTTGTGTTGGAAGATTGATTAGACTGCTACAAATTTTTCTTACTTCACGTTTATATTTGTTGTAGTTGATGCTTTCAGAGAGATCCACCACGGGAATAAAAGAATCATATATTTTAATATTACACTGATTTTCCTTGTTAAAAAAGACAGGTTTATGATTCCTTGTTCCTCTTAGCATGCTTCCTTGACTTTGAGCACAAAATGAAAACTCATATTCTTCTCCCTTTTTATTCTTCTTTTCCTTTAGTGGTTGAGTTGCATCTTTTGTTTGCTCATTTGAGAAGGAGGCCTTATCTTGCCATACCTACATTCTACTGCCTTATGCCCAAAATTTCCACAATTGTAGCATTCAATAAGATTTCAGAGAGGAGCAAAGGGATTGTGATTTCTAACAACAAGCTCACCATATCCTCTATTGCTACCAACATATCCACTCCTTGGGAGTTTTTTAGGTCTCTTGATGTTGCTACTCAAAATACCTTGATTTCTTGCATAATAGGTACAATCCATTGCTTTATGTCCATAATTATCGCAAGGAAAACTGTAGCCATAAAAGGAACTCTGGTACCAAGGAGTACATTACCTTTGATGATTTTTACCTTGAAGGGGAAAGGACCTTTACTAGTTTTTCACTCATTCCTTATGGATGTTAAGAGTTTTCCCTTACTTTTGATATACATTTCGATTATTTATCTTCCTTTGTTGCAACTGCTTGATATGGCACTTATTCACCTTAGTTTATTGTTGTTGCATTCCTTGCTGCTGCTGATGTCCATATTTAACTCTTTTGACAACATTAGCATTAATTGCTTCATTAATTTCAACATTCTTAGTGCATGACTCTCCTTAATGAGAGAAGATCTCTAGCTTCTAAGAATCTCATCCAAGATATCGACACTCTTCTCTTAGTTCAGTATTAATGAGAGGATATCTCTAGCTACTGAGAATCTCATCCAAGATATCGATACTCTTTTCCAGCTTCTGATATTGAGATAGTTGGTCATTAGCCTTTTCTAAATCCTGTCTTAATGAGACTATCTCAGCTTCTAGCCTCTCACAATAATCTTCTCATTCATTCAACTAATTTGTCAATGCTTCTTTCATTCTTTTGACTTCTTCTTGCGGAATCTTCTTATCATCAATTGTATTTTTTAAATCTTCAAGACCTTTATCCCTTTTTGAATCTAAAGATTCTCCCATGGGCATGAGAAGTATTCCTTAATCACTATTAGGGATGCTATGATTTTATTCTTGAGTGGTCTCTTTATCTGTTATTCTACGAGTGTAGGTCCTTATTCATTGCTACTAGATGTGCATCTATCTCTTTCTTCTGAACTTGAACATGAACATTTAGAGGACAAATGACCTAATATCCTATAATTATAGTAGGATCATAACTTACCTTTTAGAAAGTATTACGTCTCATCTAAGTCTTTTGCATCTCCATATTCACTCTTCTAAGTATCTTTCTTTTAGTATGACTTCTTCTTCTTATTCTTCTTCCTTCTCTTCTTTGTTATCTCTACTAGCAACATTTTTGAAAAGATGGTCTTTTCAAGGTCTGATTCATTATAAGAGAAACAAGTTTATTTAATATTTTCTTGTACTTTTTTATTTCCTCCTTCATGTATACATCACAACTTATCCAACATTTCTTTTGTAGGCTTACAATGTCTCACTTTATTTGAGTCTGCATCTGATAGTCCTTTTAAGATAATATTTCTGGTTTCACTATCATATTCATTCTTAACTCCACTCTTTAGAGAACATCATACATCCAAGTCATAAGCCATTAAATAAGCTTCATTTCTTACTGTAGGAATATACAGGGTAAGTTCCTCAGACAGAACACCAGAAGGACACCGCTCACAAACAGATCACAGATCAATACACCAGTATTTTGACGTGGTTAAAACCCTCAGAGAGGGAAACAGTCCACGGCCTGCGCCAACGTGGCTACTACAGGCAATTTATTAATAAAAGAATGAAAATTTACATAAGCTTCTCTCATGCACGGTGAACCTACAAATGACCCTCCATGCGCTTTAAATAGAATTCATGGACCAATCGGGTGTCAAGCCACGGATCAAGTGTCGGTAATACCGAGGAGAGAATGAACCGTCGGATCACTACATATCGTGACCGTCGGATTGTAAGTTACAAAATGTACAACGTTAAAGAAACACACTTTACCTAACTCTATACCTAACTCTATACTAGACCAAGTTGAACTTAACTATTTCCTATGTGTCGGAATATCCTAACATCCCCCCTTAAGAACAACTTGGGATAGGATTGAAGGATTTACAAATATGACACAATAGGAGAAGGAAGAAGGCACTAGAGCCTATCCCCCCTTAGTGACAACTTACTGAACTCTAAGCATATATCGAAGTTTAGTGAACTTCGCCTCTGTGAGAGCCTACACCGCTCACAAATAGATCACAGATCAATACACCTGTATTTTGACGTGGTTAAAACCCTCAGAGAGGGAAACAGTCCACGGCCTGCGCCAACGTGGCTACTACAGGCAATTTATTAATAAAAGAATGAAAATTTACATAAGCTTCTCTCATGCGCGGTTAACCTACAAATGACCCTCCATGCGCTTTAAATAGAATTCGTGGACCAATTGGGTGTCAAGCCACGGATCAAGTGTCAGTAATACCGAGGAGAGAATGAACCGTCGGATCACTACATATCGTGACCGTCGGATTATAAGTGACAAATGTACATAGTAAAGAAACACACTTTACCTAACTCTATACTAGACCAAGTTATACTTAACTATTCTTATGTGTCAGAATATCCTAACAGCCCATAGCCAATCTTTCCCCATCCACCAACCACAACACCTTAACCAATGGCTCAACAAGCTTCACAATCTCTCCTGCCTGTCTCCAAAAAGTTTCTTCATTAACTTTTTTTTTTCAATTCTTTGCCTTCGAGTTTGTGAGACCAATTGCCTTGATTCCATTCATCACTGGAAAACATCTTTTGCAAGTTTCTATTTTGAGAAAGCATAGATTGCAATGTCAAAAAATGAGTAGAAAATCTAGTGATGGCAGGCCTAATAATATCCCTGCCCCCATGTGTTTCCTCATGAGGCTCAAAATCCATGAATGATTGTAGATAAATTTTGTTATGCTTTTGGCATGATCTACAATGTTTTTTACCCAATCTAATTTTCCAATATCCTCAAGCATGAGGTTTATGCAATGTGCAGCACATGGAGTCCAAAAGATGATCTTGTGTTTTTCCTCTAACAGTTTACCAGCAAGAACATAGTTAGAGGCATTATCTGTGATGACTTGAACAACATTAGCCACCCCCACCTCTTTAACAACCTGATCGAATCGCTGAAACAACAATCGCCCATCTTTTACCTTATCAGATGCATCAACTGATTTTAAAAACATGGTTCCCCGTGGTCAGAAGATAAGAAAGTTTATGATGGTACGGTTTCTTTGATTAGTCCATCCATCTTATATGATGGTACATCCCGTTCTTGGCCATGAGTCCTTGAAATCTTTCAAATACTCATTAATGGAGGCAATTTCTTTCTGCAAACAATACCCCCTTATCTCATGCATAATAGGGCCTTTGAGGCCTTTTCCAGCAGCATGTATGGCTCATAATATGGTCAATGAGAAGCATTGAAGGGGATATCAGCATCATACCACCATCTAGCTATGTAATCACAAGCAGTCTCCCTCAATTTTTTCTTCCAATGGTCATCTAAAGTTATCTGCATTTGAATTTTACTAGCTTGAGGACCATGTGCATCTGATGGAGAGGATATTAAACTACAAGCCTGTGACTACCTCGAGGATATTAACTTTCAAAAGTTATATGGTAGTAGTGTTGGACCAAATTTGGGAAATGCCTCTGAGTTTCATAAACTCATTTGCGTTGATGTTCTTGATGAACTTCCGTCCGGACATATGTTTTGCAATTAGCATGGTGAGCTCATATTTGGTTGAGCCTCACTGGATTGGTGCCAAGAATATTCTGAGATATCTTCGGGGCACAATCTCTCCCGGATTGAGATACATTGCCGGAAATATGAAAATGCATGATTATTCGAATGTTGAATGGGCAAGCAGTGTGGAGGATCACTAGAGCACTTCTTAGCGCTGGTTCTCTTTGGATTCTGCTTCGATATCATGGATGAGCAGGAAGCAGAAATCGGTTGTTATAAGCACCGCCGAGATTGAATACATAACTACGAGTATGATGTCGTGTGAAGCTGCATGCTTGCAGAAGCTCTTAAGTGAGTTGTTTGTACACATGATGAATACCACTGTGATTGTCTATGACAACCAGAGGTGGGATTCAATTATTGAGGAATCCCATATTCAATGATTGCTCCAGCAAATAGACATCAGCTACTGCCTTATCTAGGATATGGTAAGTCGATGAGCGAGGAGGCTCCATCACATTGACACTGATGTACAAGTTGCAGACATTTTTTTGTCAAATCCCCGGGGAAGATCAAATTTGTAACTTTCCTGAACAACTTGGAGTTGTTGAGAGACCTTTTTATAAGGGTCTTTTATGTTGCATGCATTGAGCTCTAGGAGCTCTAGGGGGCTTGGGGTACTTACTGGAGCAACATACGACCACAGGGCGACTCACCCTCCCTTGGTGGTGCACAGTGGAACAGGATGATTCATTCTCCTGTGGGCCAGGATGATTCGTTCTCCATGGCATCCACTGACAGGACAATTCGTTCTCCTGTCGAGGCATCCTACTCATGCAGTCTAGGACTCATGGGAAGTACCTCTCATATGATCAATGAGAAGGGAAATGAGGGTAGGGACCATAGTAGTTCTATCGATGGATGCATCGTTGTATCTACCGTACTCCCTATGCTAGGATGACCTCCATTGATCTGGGATCAATATGAGTGGTTTGAGACACTCTCTTGTGATATTGATCTGGGATCATTATGAGTGGTTTGAGACACTCTCTTGCGATATTGATGTGGGATCAATAAAACTGACTTCGAGTCAGTAAGAGTGATGTGACACACTCTCTTTAGATGAAACTGACTTTGGGTCAGTAGAGAATGGTATGAGACATTTTCGATCAATTCTTCTTCATGGTTCAGCAGAGCATAGCAAAGCAGAGCAGAGCAAAGTAGAGCTTAGCAGATCAGAACAGAGCAGAGCAGTGCAGGGCACTGATGGCAGAGATAACAGTCGAACATATGGATCAGCTGATGGAGTTCTCCCTAGTTGAGAGAGAGTGTTAAAATTGACAACAATGGCCAAACGCCATGTGGATCATCTTATTTATGGCATCTTATATTTTTCTTGGATCCCTCTCATCGAGAAGTGTAGGATTGATTTAAATATCATCCAATTCCGATAAGTATTTATGAAGATATGAATTTATTTTGATTATGGACAAATTGTCAAGTTGGCCAGCAACTTATGTAGACTCAAAAGCCCAACAATCATGTCTATTCAACCTCTACATTTTAGTATAAATAAAAGAGGACTTGAAGTCAGTTGTCACACAAAGACTCACTCTTGTGATCTCACTTCATCTTGTTTTGGGTTTGATGAAGATGAGAGCTAGAGGGAGTACCCTAGATAACATGCCCTAGATCTAAATGTAGTCATGGGAGAATAAGCTCTACGTTGCTCAAAAAGCCTGAAAAGCTGGAAAATCCAGAGAAGCCAGAACTACGGGAAAGCTAGAATTGCCAGAATTATCGGAACTGCCAGAAAAGCTGGAAAGGTTGGAACTACCGAACTGCTGGAAAAGCTGGAAAAGCCAGAACTGCCAGAAAAGTCAAAAATGCCGGAAATGCCGGAAAAACCGGAAATGCCAGAAAAGTCGGAACTGCCAGAAAAGCCAGAACTACCGAAAAAGCTGAAACTACCAGAAAATCTGGAACTGTCGAGATTGTCGGAACTGTCGGGAACAACCGAAACTGCTAGGAACAGTGAGAACTATCGAAACTATAAGGAACAACTGAAATTGCCAGGAACAGCGGGAACGGCCGGGAACAATCGAAACTGCTAGAACTGTCGGGAACTGCCGAAACAGCCGGAGCATCTGTCACAAAGGAGAGTGGAATGCAAGGGACAACTAACTAACATTGGGACAGGTGTATGGTACTTAGCAGCAAATACACCAAGCATGCAATGTTACAGCTAGCATGCAAGGGACAACTAGCATGCAACAACAAGCATGCTAAGGACAACAAGCATGCTAGAGACAACAAACAAGCAAGGGACAACAAGCAAGTAAGGTGAAGCCAACACATAGGTCAGGATGGCAACATGGTGCAGCAATGGCACATAATGCAATACAGTGATGGGTACAGTCATGATTAATGAAGCGTGATGAGATGCAGTGTAGTGATGATGGGTGCAGCATGGTGCAGCGCGGTGAGGTGCAACATGATGACAAAATGCAGCACAACGATAGTTAAAGGAGTCACCTTGGAGAATTAGTTGAAACAACATGTCTTCAACTGATCTCATGTATCATCTTCTTAGAGATGATCTAAGCTCTTATCTAGATAAGTCAAAGTGTTGACTTATGTTGTAAATGTACTATCTTTCTCTCTCTCTCTCGTTGTTGAACTATTGAAGAACATATAAGAAGAATCGATCAAGGGTTTCCCCACATTAGGGTTTATCCCTGGCTAGCCCCACATCTTGTGTCCTCTTGTCTTGGCTTGTCTTCTGCGATTTATATTTATGTTCTATCTGCAATTTACTTTAATGCTGATGTGATTGCTAATCTGGAAAAGATATTGAGCTAACTGTGAAAATTGAAATAAATTTCTCTAGCATAGAACATATCTAAAATTAACAACATGATGCGTCCATCAGTTGTACTATGGTCCCTATCCTCCTTTCCCTACTCATTGGCCAGATGAAAGGTACTTCCCATGAGTCCCAAACTGCATAGGTAGGATGTCTCGGCAGGAGAAGGATGAACCACTTGTCTTGCTTACATGTCGCCAAAGGGTATCACTGGGGAAGGATGAACCACTCACCCTGTACACAACAAACTACTAGGGGAAATTTGAACCACTCACCCTATGGTTTCGCATCGTTGCAAGAAGTACCACAAGCCCCCCGAGCTCCCAAAGCTCAATGTCTATCTCATACAGGACCCTCATAAGAGGATCTCTCCATGACTCCAAGTCGTTCTCGGAAGGCCAAGAATCCCCAGGAGTTGTCAGAATATCGATGACCTGCTCATCAGTCCCAATGTGATGGAGCCTTATTGCTCCTCATTGTACCATATCCCAGATAAAGTGGTACATGATATCTATATGCTTGGAGTGATCATGAAACATGGGATTCTCTAGTAATCGGATGTTGTCGTAGAAGGTCACGGTGGTATCCAGCACATGTCCAAACATCTCACTGAAGAGCTTCCTCAACCAGACAGCTTCATAGGAGGTTGTACTAGCATCTATGTATTTGGCTTCGACGGTGCTCAAGGCAACCGATTTCTGCTTCCTGCTCATCCAGGATATCGAAGCAAGACCCAAAGAAAAACAACATCCAAAAGTGCTCTTGCGATCGACCACACTGCCAACCTAATCAGCGTCAGAATAACCATGTAGCCTCAAATTTCTGGCAATTTATCTCATTCCATGAATGATTGTGCCCCGGAGATATCTCAGAAGATTCTTGGCAGCAATCCAATGTATATAATGAGGCTCAACCATGTATTGGCTCAATGTGTGAACTGCAAAACATATGTCTGGACAAGAGTTCACCAAGAACATCAGTGCTCCTATGAGTTGACGATACTCAGAAGCATTTCCCAATTCAGGTCCAACAACACTACCACATAACTTCTTAAAGTTAAGTTCCATCAGATTAGTCACAGGCTTGCAATCCACCATCCCAAATCTTTCCAATATCTTCACAACATATTTTCCTTGAGAGAGGAAAATTTCACCTGGATTTTGCTAGACCTCCAAACCCTAGGAAATAGTGCATCGGTCCTAAGTCCTTCATCTCAAATTTAGAATCCAACTCCCTCTTACGTTTGTGAATGAGAGGGTATGCACCTCTCAGAAAGAGGTCGTCCACATAAAGTACCAGAATGAGAGGTTTATCATTTTCAACCTTAAAGTAAAGGTTCGGATCGGCTTCACTTCTAGTGAATCCCAGCTTTATCAGATAGTTATCTATCCTCTCATACCAAGTCGGGGGTGCTTTCTTCAATCCATAGAGAGCTTTCTTCAACCTGCATACAAGAGATTCCTGATCATGTACTTCAAACCCCTCAGGTTGTTCCACATAGACTTCTTCTTTGATTGAATCATGGAAGAAGGTGGTCTTGACATCCATCTAATGTAGGCTCCATCCTTGCGAGGCAGAAAGGACTATGATCGAGCAGGTGATGTTGTATCATGCAACAGGTGAAAATATCTCATCGTAATCTACACCTTCCTTTTGAGAGAAGCCTTGAGAAACAAAACAAGCCTTGAACTTTTCTGCACTTCCATTAGCGCCATGCTTGATTTTGTAGAGCCACTTAGAAGTGACAACCAATTTGCCTTGGGGCATAGGGACCACATCCCATAATCATTCTTCATAATTGACTCGTATTCTTTATTCATAGCATCCTTCCATACTTGTTGCTTCACAGCTTCTTCAAATGATGAAGGCTCATTTTGAATGATAGTGCTCATGGAAGTCAAATATCCTTGATACCTATCGACTTCTTGCTTTCACGAAAAGTCCCCCTTGGTGCAATGTACCTCTTAGCATCTTCGAGAGTCTCCCTAAGCCATGAGGGTATCCTTTTGGAGGAGAAAGACTCATGAGGAGGAGGATCAATACGATCCATAAGTTCATCAAAATCAAGCATTGTTTCATCTTCTTTTTCACCTTGATTTCCTATGTTAGCTTCTTTGTCCTTCCTTAGGATAGGAAGGTTGTTGATCTTCCTGAGGGCTATATCCTCATCGAAAGTGACATCATGACTTATCTCAACTTCCTTTTCACCAGCCACATAAATTCTATAACCCTTAGAATTTTCACTATATCCCCACAAAGATTCATTTCTTCCCAAATGCACCCAATTTGCTTCTTTTCTCTTTCGGCACATGAAAATATACGGGGCTTCCAAAAATTCTAAAATGAGAGGCATTGGGTTTCTTACCAGAGAACATTTCTTTGGGAGTCTTGGAGCCCAATGCTTGATGAGGGCATTAGTTTTGAACATACACAACAGTATTTGCAACTTCAAGCCATAGAAACTTCGGAATGCCTTGATTATGAAGCATGGCACGGACAGCTTCTACAATAGAGTGATTCTTCCTTTCAACCACACCATTATGCTCGGGAGTGTATAGCGTTGTAGTCTCCCTCTTAATGCTATCTTCTCTACAATAATCTTGGAATTTATTGGATTAGTACTTGGTCCCATTATCAGTCCTCAATATCTTGATTTTCTTCTCGAATTGGTTTTCGATCAAGGCTTTGAAATGTCAAAACCAAGTGAACACTTCATCTTTCTTCTTCAAGAAGTAGATTTAAGTCTTGCGAGAATAACCATCCACAAAGGTAAGATAATATAAGTATCCTCCCAAGGAGTTTACGGGCATCATACCAAATATGTCAGAGTGGATCAATTGCAATATCTCTATGGTCTTGCTATTACTTGAAGAGAATGGTCCCCTTGTAAGTTTTCCTTTGGCACATCCCGAACATACACCTTCATGCTCTACTTTGAACTCGGGCATACCTGTCACCATCTGTCGCACATTGGGTAGGGCCTTATAATGAAGATAGGCGAACCTATGGTGCCATAGTTCAGATTGTAGAGATGTGTCGCAAGACATGGCTCCCAATGGACTTCCTCCAACTTGATACAAATTTTCAACCCTGAGCCCAAGAGTAAAAGCATCCTTGAGATTTATTTTCCAAACACGTACCTTTCCATTGATAAAAGTCACCTTGAATTCTTTATCTTCCATTGTTGAAATGGACACTAGGTTCTTCTTAAGATCGGGTACATATAGTACTTCTTGCAAATGAATAATGTTACCTTAATTCATTTGAAGGCTAACATTCCCTACTCCCTTCACGAGATAGGTGCCATCGTCTCCAAGGATAATCTCCAAGTTTGTCTATTTTCTATTAGATTAGAGAGGGCTTCCTTGCATCCGATGAAGTGTCTTGAAGCACCACTATCAATTAGCCAATTTCCCAAAGTGTCTGGAGGAGAGGCAGTGGAGAAGACCGATATAAGATAGTGCTCTTTTTTCTTATTGTTAACAACATTGGATTCTTCATACCTGGAGTTCCTTGATATATTGGAGGGTCGACCATTTCCTTGATGTCTCGCATTTCTTTTTCCTTTGCCATTGGACCTGCCATTCCTTTGATTATTGTTATTGAAGTTGCCCCTGGAGTTGTTATGATAGTCATCATCTTGAGGTGTATCCCTTCTATTAGGACACTCCCTTGCATAGTGGTCAAACTTATTGCAAACAAAGAATCTTCCCTTCCTTCCATTTTTGAATCCCAGTCTTCATTGACTTTGCTTCTTTGAACTTGCATTATTCTTCCTCTTAGCATGAGCGGAGAATGCAGTGGGGTTGCTTCTATTAGAAGGCATTTCTTGCTCCACCATTCTTCTTTCTTCTTGAATGCATCTCGACATCAATTCTTCAAACCCTAGAATTCGATCATTGTTGAGTATAGTGGTTCTAAATACATACCACTCAGATGGGAGTCCTCCAAGGGTGGTGAGAGTAAGTTCCCTATCAGGAATGACTTCTCCAATTGAGAGTAGATCATTCTTGATCTCAATAATCATCAAGGAATAGGATTGAGTGTCCTCGTCCTTTCCCTTCTTAATATCCTTCAACTTATTCTTGAGAAAGAGAATTTGATTAGCATTACTAACTTTGAACATGTCGACCAACCTGTCGTAGATCTCCTTGGAGGTCTTCAATTCGGAGATATAGGCCACCAGATGCTTGTCAATGGAATCCCTGATAATCTTCTTCGCTTTGAATTCAGCCCTATTGTACTTGGTCTTTGCAGCAACTAGTGCATTTGAAGGAGGTTCATGGATTTTACTCTGCACATAATCCATCACTTATTTTTCTTCCAAGGTCAAATCAAGAGACATCTTCCATCCATGATAGTTAGATTTATCATGGAGCTTGTCTTCAGCCGGGAAGTAGGATGAGGAACCCATTGAGTCTTTTGTCCTTGTTCAACTATCTTTGGTGATTTCTCTTTCACTCTTGCTTGGGCTTTGTTTTCACCTCACCTCTGATACCATGTTAATTTTAGACAACAATGGTATGTTCTATGCTTTAGAGCAATTTTACTTCAATTTCTTTATTAGCCCAATATCAATATCCAGTTTAGCAATCACATTAACATCATAGTAAAATGTAAATATAACATAAACATAAACAATGGAAGACAAGCCAAGACAAGAGGACACAAGATGTGGCACCATCCAAGCACAAACCCCCATGTGAGGAAACCCTTAATCAATTCTTCTTATAGTCTTCAATAGTTCAGCAGAGAGAGATGGTATTGTTTACAAATTCCGATAATTTATAACAGTAGCAAAAGAGCCTTATCTAGAAAAGTCAACGCTGGTTAATAGGGCAGATTTGACCCTCAAAGGTTTGGCCAACTTCAGTCAACTTCGGCCTCCAAACAATAAGATGAAACAAACCTTACAATAGTCAATTTAGCACAATCAAAGTCTAGTCAAACAGTGAACCTGCCATCATCCCTAACCACAGTCAATGTTGGTCAAATAGTGAACGAATTGCCTCGATTTCTATGCCCAAAAACGCGGCCTACCCAATTAGAGATAACCCTCACAAAAACGCAGTCAAACAAGTCAACGCTTAGTCAATGCAGCCCAAAATAACCTTCTGGAAATTCAGTCAAACCTGGTCAACACTAAAACAGAAAATGCCCTTCCTTTCCTTCGCACGTGTAGAGAGAGGCGCTGCCCAAAAATCCGTACCCAATCAGGTGAGGAGAGAGAGAGATGTGTGAATATGAGTGTGTCCAAATGAGGAGAGGCATCATGTATTTATAGGCAAACGTTGAGGATGAATAGACGTCACTGTTGGGCTTTTGAACCTACATGAGTTTGTTGGCCGACCTTGACAATTTGTCCATAACATAAATAAATTCATATCTTCGTTTGTACATGTCAAAATCGGATGATCTTTAGATCAATCCTACACCTCTCGGAGAGAGGAATCCAAGAAAAATATCAGTTGTCATAAATAAGATGACCCGTGTAGAGTTTGGCCCTAGTTGCCAATTTTAACAAAATTCAACTTAGATCATGAAGTGGTTTGTCAGGATTGTGCAGCTAGAAAACATACGAGGGGACCATTCCCCTCAAGTGGAAGTCAAACTACTGATACTCTTCAATTGATCCATTCTGATCTATCATGTATGTTTCCCGTAACATCTTTGGGAGGATATTTGTACGATGCAATTTTTGTGGATGAATTCTCTTTCAAAGCCTCGATCGAGAATCAAACAAGTAAGAAGATCAAAATAGTGAGGACCGATAATGGAACCGAATATGAGTCAAATGAATTCAATGACTATTGTAGAGAATCTGGCATTAAGAGGGAGACGACTACTGCATATACTCCTGAAAAAAATGGTGTCGCTGAAAGGTAGAATCAAACTATCATAGAAGCCACCCATGCCATGCTTCATGACCAAGGTCTACCGAAGTTCTTATGGGGATAAGCTGCCAACACCGTTGTGTATGTTCAAAATAGATGCATGCATCAAGCATTGGACTTCAAGACACCCGAAGAAGTTTTCACTAGTAAGAAACCTGATGTTTCTCATTTTAGAATTTTTGGTTGCCCCGTATATTTTCATGTGCCGAAAGAGAAAAGAAACAAGCTAGATGCATCTGGGAAGAAAGGAATGTTTGTGGGCTACAATGAAACTTCAAAGGCATATAGAATCTATGTGTATGGTCAAAGAGAAGTGGAAATAAGTCATGATGTCACTTTCGATAAAGATTTTTCCCTTAATAAAGTCAGTGATCTTCCTATCCCTAGGAAGGACAATGATGATAATGCAGGGAAGCAGGATGAATCTCTAATGGATGATTCGATGCCCGATGTTGAAGGTCTGATGGATCCCATTGACCCACATCCTTGTGAGCCCTCTACTTCAAGAAAAGGACCTTTGTGGCTCAAAGATACTCTTGAAGATGCCGAGAGACATGTTGCACTAAGGGGAACATTTCGTGAAAGCAAGAAGCCGAACAGGTACCAAGGGTACTTAGCTGCCATGAGTACCATTGTACAATCTAAGCTATGTATATTCGAAGAAGTCGTGAAGCACCAAGTCTGGAAAGATGCGATAAATGAGGAATATGAGTCAATCATGAAGAATGATGTTGGGGATGTGGTTCCTAGACCCAAGGACAAGTCAGTGGTCACTTCAAAATGGCTTTACAAAATCAAACATGTAGCTGAAGGGAGTGTTGAAAAGTTTAAAGCCAGGTTCATTGCTCGAGGCTTCTCTCAAAAGGTAAGGAGTGGACTATGATGAGATATTTGCACTGGTTGCCCGATATACCACCATTTGTTTCATCATAGCCCTTGTTGCCTCGTAAGGATGGATCCTACACCAAATGGATGTCAAAATTGCTTTCTTGCATGGCTCGCTTAAGGAGGAAGTCTACATAGAACAACCCGAGGGGTTCGAAATTCAAGATCGTAAGACACATGTATGCAAGCTGAAGAAAGCCCTCTATGGGTTGAAGCAAGCTCCCAGGGCTTGATATGAGAGGATAGATAGCTATCTTATGAAGTTAGGATTTACAAAGAGTAAAGTTGACCCCAACCTATACTTCAAGGTTGAAAAGGTCAGGCCTTTCATTCTGGTCCTTTATGTGGATGATCTCTTTCTGACAAATGATGACCCTCTCATTCATCAATGCAAGAGGGAGTTGGCTTCTGAATTCGAGATGGAGCTAGGATTGATGCACTAGTTCCTGGGGCTACAGGTCTGGCAAAACCCAAGTGAGATTTTCCTTTATGAAGGCAAATACATTGTGAATCTACTTGAGAGATGTGGGATGGTGGATTGCAAGTCTGTGTCTACTCCGATGGAAATCAACTTCAAGAAGGTATGTGAAAGTGTTGTTGGGCTCGAATTAGCAAACCTTTCCGAGTATCGTCAAGGTAAACTCTTGTCCTGACATATGCTTTGTGGTGAACACGTTGAGTCAAATTATGGTTGAGCCTCATCACATTCATTGGTTGTTGCTAAGAATCTCTTAAGATATCTCTGGGGCACAATCCACTATGGACTGAGATACACTGCCCGAAATTTGAGGCTACATGGAGATACAGAGGTTGACTGCGTTGGCAGTGTGGTGGATCGTAAGAGCACGTTTGGGTGTTGTTTTTCTTTGGTGTCTGCTTCACTATCTTGGATGAGCAGGGAGCAGAAATCAGTTGCTTTAAGCATCGTCGAGGCCGAATACATTTGTTATGCAACCAGCGTGAAGTTGTTTGGTTGGGAAAGCTCTTCAGTGAGCTATATGAGCACATGTTGGATACCACCATGATCTTCTGTGACAACCAGAGTGGGATTCACCTTTCAAAGAATCTCATGTTCCACGACCGCTCCAAGCACATTGATATCAGGTACCACTTTATCCAAGATATAGTACAATGATGAGCAATAAGGCTCCAACACATCAGGATGGATGAGTAGGTCACAAATATTTTCACGAAGCCCTTGGGGAAGGTCAAATTCTTAACCTTCCAAGAGAGACTTAGAGTCGTGGAAAGACCCTCCTATGAGGGTCCCGTATGAGTTGAACACTGAGCTTTGGGAACCCCTGGGGGTATCTTTCCCTAATGGTGCACTATGTACAGGGTGAGTGGCTCACCTTCCCCTACAATTGACTATGCATAGGATGAGTGGTTCACCTTCTCCTATGGCATATGAGCAAGATGAGTGGTTCACCTTTTCCTGTCGATGCCTTAGCATACATCCTACCCATGGAGTCTGGGACTCATGGGAAGTACCTTTCATCTAGCCAATGAGTTGGGAAAAGTGGTTAGGGACCATAGCACTATCGATGGATGCATCGTGTACTGTCATACTCCCTATGACTAGGATGCATGGTGTTCAACAACTTGATCTGGGATTAAGGTCTGATTTTTGTCAGTGGAGAGTGGTAAGGTATTGTGACTCGCTCTCGATCACTTTTTCATTATTACTTCGTGGTTCAGCAGAGTAGAGCAGTGATGATAGAGATGGTACATGATGACAAGATGGCATGATGATGACAAATGGATTGGCGGGTAGAATTCTCCCTAGTTGAGAGGGAGTGTTAAAATTGGCAACTAGGGCCAAAATCCACCTTCGGACAGCTCATATGATGGAGATGATTATTGCATTGGATTCCCCTTTTCAAGAGGTCCAAATTTGATATAAAGATCACCTCATTCGGACAAGCAAAGGTGGAATTTTGAATATATTCTCTCTCATATACAAATTGTTAAGGTCGACCTCAGTTTAATGTGTGTCAAGAAGCCTAATAGATGTGTCATTTCACCCTCAACGAATTGTATAAACAGGGGTGACCTCTCTCATCATTTGGACATCAATCACTCATCATTTCTTCTCTCTCCTAATCTGATTGGTTCGTACAGCTTGGGGATCATCCCTTTCTCTCTCACATGTGGATGAAGGACAAATTTCTGGGACAGATTGCAGGCCGAAATTTCAGAGTTTCAAGACAGCATTGACCAGCATTGACTAGAGGGTTATTGACCAAGTTGGACTATCTTCTAGGGCAGAATTTTTCTCTCTTGAGGCCGCATTAATTAGCACAGACACTGAGGTGTTTGGCACTGTTTGACCAGTGTTGACTTCAGGTTTACTTCTGTTTTGACCGCAGAAAAACACAGCAGATTTTGTCTCTCCTTTGACCGAGTCTGACCAAGCTGTTTTGGGCTGCATTTAACCTCCTCTTCAGGCCGATTTTGACCAAAGAAGGCCGAGCTGCATTGGTGAAGTTTTGTTGTTGTTTTGACCAGCGTTGACTTTCTGGTTAGGGGTGAAATTGGACAGAAATTTACTGCAGAATTTGATAGGGCTGATTTGATTGTGTATTAGACAAGTGAATTTGATTTTTGTACTCTCTCTCTGCTGAACTATTGAATAATAATATGAAGAAAGGGTTTTTCTCCACATTGGGGTTTTTCCCTGGGATCTACCAAATCTGGTGTTCTCTTGTCTTGGCTTGTTTTCTGCATATATTTTATATTTTATGTTCTGGAAATTGGCATTGGGCTGCTAAAGGAACATTGAAGTAAATTGTGCTAAAGCATAGAACATACAATTGTTATCTAAAATTAACAAAAACCTCTTGACTAGTGATGATAATATCTACAACTTGAGATCCTTTATCAACAAAATGCATAGTTTATTATATAGATGGAGATACTAATCCTTAGCCACTGCAATAGGCTGGGGCTGATCTTTGACCCTAAAGGAGAGCAAGAAACTTTATTTGTTTGGGGTATCAGAGAAACAACAAACAATCAGGCAGAAGCCTTGGCTCTTTGGAAAGGGCTCCTCATAATGAAAAATCAAAACATTAAAACTGGAACAGTAATTGGGAATTTTACAATAATGATTTGGCACATGGTCTATAAAACTCTTCCAAGTTTCAAAGGAAACTCACATGAACAGGTTGCTTTGTTGCATTCAAAAAATTGTTAGAAGGATATGATAGTGTCAGGTTTTATCACTCCTTGACAGGGTTAAACTCCCTTGCTGACTCTATGGCCAACAAGCCCTGCAATCTAGCTATTGGAGAAATAATGCAAAAATTGGGGGAGGGGAGGAGGTAATTAGAAACCTCCCCTAAGTTTATTATCTACTTAATCTCCATTATAACTCATTTAACATGCCAAGACAACTGGAAAAACCACATGAACCTGCACTTGAATCTGTCCTTTGGCACAGGCAGCTGTGCTTCCAAACATTCTTGCAGGCAGTCTCCTTCATTAAGCCTGGCAGGATGGAATGGTGCAGAGCGTGTAGGTTTATGTTTTTTATTCCGTTAAGTACCTGGAAATCCTTGCATCAACTTCAGATGGAACATTTTAAGTTTTTCTCTTCTTGTTGTGCTGGATTGTTATTCCTGTATAGCAAATGCACCTGTGGCCTCAACTCTCACTTGCAGGTATCTCCTACATCTCTTACTGCCTTGCAGATCTCTAGTGTTGCTTCACATTTTTGGGGTTTAATCCTTTAAAGCTCAATTTCCTTTTTATTCCAAAGAAATAGTGAATATTCATTTGGATTGTAGCATTGGGAGTAAGCTACCTCACTGTGTTATCAATCTGGATGTCTTAAGGGGACTTTCCCAATCTTTCATTGGGCATAACAGCACTATATGCTCCAACCAATTTGAGAATTACAAGGATTTTGCTCTAGAAACAACCTCAAAAAAATTGTGAAATGGACGCCCATGACCATCCAAATAGATGTGCATTCTGTGAGCATTCTACTCTTTGAGATACAATCTAGAGATGTTAATGATGATAGTCAAGAAACTTTGGCTTTAGCAATAGGAAGACGGGAAACCTGGAAAAATGATTGGGAACAAAATCATGCAAAGGACTTACAGGCTAAGTTACTGGATCTGGCACAGGGGGATCCAAGATCCGCAGATCCAGATCCATTGCAAGAAACGGCCACATGGCAGATCGCGATTTGCTGAAAAAAGATCCTGCACGGTGGAAACAGATCCTGTGTTGAGGAAACAAATCCCGCAAAAGGGAAATCGATCCCACAAGGAAATCCGACCTTGCCACGGATTTCAACCTAATTGCAATGCGATTTTTAGATTTTGGTTTCATTTGGTGGTTGATACAATGAAGTGGTCTCTACAGCTTCCTACAATCCAACCTTCTGATGCAGCTTCCTACATTCCAGGTCCCCCATCATCTATTCATGATGTAGAATTGCAATATGCAGAAGAAGAGAATGTAGATCCATTTGAGGATATGTAGTTAAACCTACTGCACATTATCATATTAGTAGAGTGATCATGGATGAGACACTCATTTTTGTACTTACTATTAACATTTATGATATTATCCCTTTTGTATGAGGAAGGATGCATCATTTCAATGTTTCAGTGTTCATATTTATAATATATCTAATGATTTCACTTCTAAATGTTGTGATTTATAAATGGATTTGATTTTTCAACTCTAAAAGTGTTTTTTAAAATTTTAAAAAATATTATTATATTTTTTGTACTTACGTATCGTTGCCGTATCCGGATCCTGGCTTTTCAAAAATCTAGTAGATCTGGATGCGGAACCGTATTTGAATCCGAATCCATATCCGAATCCTGGTAACTTAGCTTACAGGTGACTCAAAGGCAAATGTTCAAGATAAAGGTCCAGTTGGGCAAACCCAAAGGGAAAAATGTTCTTCTAGAGGTTGGGGAAAATGTAATAGTAGAAGCTAAGAAAGTTGAGGAAATAATCAACGAACTTCAAAAGAAAGTAAAGCATCTGGAGCTAGAGAAAAAGGCTGGCATAGAGAAGCTGAGGAAATCTGCAGCCCCAGATGCATCAATTGATTCTTTAGGAAAAGACCAGGCAGCAGCCCTGGAACAGGACACAATGGAGCAGCAAATATAACAGGCCAGAAATTTAGATCGTCTCTCCTATATTCTCAGAGGTAGGATTAGGAAGAAGTAAATTTTCACAGCTAGAGCCCGGTAACCAAAATGTTTGAATTGTTTTATATTATTTTAAAACTTTACTTCTGCTTGCATAATATGTAAAGCTTTTTACGATCTAATCAGTTAATAGTTGCCACAGTTTTTTGAACAAAGGGCGGTCAGGGATTAGCTACCAGCCCTTGGTATTTTTTTCTCTATTGAGAACTTTTAACTGTGGGACCTCCCGCTTGTTTGTTTTAAAAGACTGGGCAGTATGGCCGATGTGCCCTCTGTTAAAACAAGGATACTAATCCTTAACCTCGATATGGCTTTTGAAATCATCAATATCTGAGAAAGTGTTTCTGCAATTAAAATTTCCAAATCATAAAGACAAGTACTACAGTAATATGAAATTCAATTGCAAGAGAATATTTAAATGTTCACTTTTCAATGGTTGATGATGGATCAATATTTATTGGTAAAGTTTCATTCAGTTGCTCTGGCAAATGAATTCATTATCAATCATTTTGTATACTCAAGAACAAGAATGTCTTCTCGAAAAATGCCATTGTCTAATGCACAGGAATGAGACTCTACTTTTATATCACTGTCTGTTTCATGATTTTGTTCTTCATTGGGAATGTCAAAAATGATATCTTTCAAGAGTATGATCAATAATTCTTTGATATTTTCCTAAGAGTAGACACAATTTATTTGGATCTTGATTGGAGCGTTTCATCAAAGATTTGATTTTGTATTCCCATTTGTTAGAAGGAAACGAAATAGTATGAACCTGACTTCCCAGGGACATGAGATCATAAATTGGCTCTGACACAACTTGTTGAAGTCAAGGTGATCACAACATGCCATCTGGTCGTATTCATGGGCTTCTAACTAGAAAATCAATGTCAACATCCATAAAATAGAAATTATAGCATATAGTAAAGGTGAACAATACATAAAAAGGATCATCGCAGGAAATTGCAAATATATATATACATTTATAAGTTATAACCTACATGCATGATGAGTCATCACTTTGTGAAGGTTGATCCTGCCCTGAAAACTGTTCTGAGTGTAGTCCCAATGAGAAAATTTCCAAAGAAAGTAAATCATTTCATGCTATTTCATATTTAGATTACATCTAACCTAAAGCAACACCTGACTTACTACAACATGCAAACTAAGCACTCGTTCTCCTGACTTTCATAAAATGGGAAATGCGGTAGACTTTATCTTTGCAAGGCAGTTTACTAGGAATGTTAATGGGATGCATTATTAATAGTCAATGGCATAAAAATTCAAGATGGCAATTCCTGATATTGAAAAATGCAACACTATTTCAAGATCTTTCAGGACTTTACTTGTGTATTAGAATCTCAGAATAAACAACTCATCACACCCTAAATTATGATTGTCATGCCTTTAGCAAGCTGCAAGATAAGGACCTCGACCAAGTACGTCTCAGAAAAAGACAGATCGTAAACATCACATAAAATTAGAATAATCATAGGTACCAATGTCGGTTACATCATCTCTTCTTACAAACTGGCATCTCAGAGGACTGCCATTATTTCATATATGTTGAATGAATTTGAAAACCAGAGCATTTATATAACACATTGATTACCAACCCTAAATATACATAACCCTGATGCCTTGTAGGCATCAAATACAATAAACAAAGAAAACACCAGCAACATGAGCCTTTTCGTGGGCCTTAGCAAATCTAAATAGCGTCTATTTGAGACAAGGTTTGCAACCAGACCAACGATGTAATGCATTAATACACAATTTTTTGGCTTCATGCGAGGAGATTTGGCATGCAAGATACATGTACATGCACTCCTTCATTATGTATAGTGAATATGACAGCTGTATGTCACAAACTTGGTCACAGACAGAACAGCATGCAAGAGACAACTTAACAAAAAGTGCAAGTGTGTGGCAAGTGCTGCTACGCATCAACAGAATCTCATCCCAGACAAGTGTTCTTGAAGAAGATTACCATCCAACCAAGAATTGAGAATAAAGTGAATTCTGCTAAATTTTCATGCAACATCCATTCAAAACTGATTGTTGAAAGAATTACCATCCATCTGATTTCTGGTTTTGCTAAAAATGCGTCCAATCTTAGGAATGAGTGGCTTTTTTTTCTTCAGAGACACGTAGCCATCAACAGACTGCTCAGCCATCAGTGGTTCAGGAGAAGGAATCTTTATGTTCAGCACCTCGGCAAGTGATTCAGAATAGATGGATTTATTTTGTCCAAACCTGTAAGTAATACTATCAATATTTCCACTGTTTGTGAAACTTTGTGTAGATGAAACTGTTACAGCCCTCTTTTGTTGCTCACGCTCTCGCCATCTTCGTAGCTCACTCTCAACTGCCCTTTTGGCCGCTTCTGCCATCTCTGCCTTTTTCAGTGCTTGCACTTCTGCTGATTTCAATTCTTCAATTTCTCGATTTGCTGCTTCCAGTTTCTTCAATATTTCTTGTTCGCCTGCTTTTACTGCATCAACTTGAGCTATAGCAGCACCCACCTTCATTTCTGCCAGTTCATTTGCTTCCTCAACTTTCCTACTTAAGGAATCATGCTCATCTTGTGAAATTGTGATCCCAGCACAAGATCCTGATGTAGAAACACGTGCAGCATTTGTTTTCTCAGAAAGTAATTTTATTTTCTCAATAGCTACCGACTCTGCTGCTTTGGCTGCTTCAGCCTCCTTCAAGGCATCTTCCAGTCTACTCTCCACATTTTCAATAACAACCTTCGCTTGCTCAGCTTCCAACTTTGCCCTTTTTGCTTCCTCTTTCATTGCTTCAGCCTCTTTCTTAGCCTCTTCAGCCTCAGAGGCCAGTTGTTGCAGAGCTAGTGAGAGACCAGAAGAAGCACCTTTTGCCTTTGCTTCTGCTGCTGCAGCTGCTGCCATTTTCGATCTGCTTTTATGAAGTTCAGCATTCAGACATGCTGCTGCTGCTTCTGCTTCTGTCTCTCTCTTTTTCAATTCATCCATTTCCTTCCTTACCTGCTCCAACTCAGCCCTTAGAGAATCCAACAAAGCCTTCAAAGAAAGACCCTCTTCTGTGGCTTTCTTCAGATCCTCTTTTGCCTTCTCAAATTCAGGAGCCATAGATTCTTCTGAAGAATCTGCACCAGACATGGTGTTTTTCCTTTTTCCAATCTCTGAGTTCAATGTACTTGGGTTTTCATCAGACTGAGCTTTAGCAACCTTCGACTGAGATTCCTTTGCCAAATACAGCTCTTTTTGCAAATGTTCCACTTCGGCTGTTGTTGTAGCCAGCTTGGCTTCCAAACCTTTTGAAGTATTGAGCTCCTGCCTTAAAGCATTCAATTTCTTGCTCATTTGTTCAGCTGCCTCAGCTGCTTTATGTGCTTCAGCCTCTTTTTCTGCTAGAATGGCTGCCCGTTCCTTCTCTGCTTCTATGCAAGCCAGTTTAACAAGAACAAGTGATTCATTTGCTGCAGCGATTTCCTTTGAAAGCTCCTCCACCCTTTTAGCATTTCTTTCTTTTGCAGCAGTTGCATCTTCTGCTTGTTTGATGGCTGATTCTTGGGCTTCCAGGGAAGCGGCATGCTGCTGTTTGACTTTTCTAAGCTCCTGTTTAGCAGCTTCCAACTCAGCTACAGCAGAACTATACTGCTCTCTCGCAGAATCGAATTCTTGCTGCCAAACTGTATTACTGCCCTCATTAGTTTCTGTATTTCCAACTTGTAGCTCCTCTGCACGTAGCCTGGCTATTTCTGAGGCCTCAGTGGCCTTTTCTTTAGAATCCTTTGCCTTTTGCAACTGGTGAGTCAAATCTTCAACCACTTTCTTGGCCTTTTCCAGCTCAAGCAGTGCCTGAGCCTTTGTAAATTCTGCATTCTTGAGCTGATCCTTTGATTTAGCTAGTTCCTTTTGAATCAGATGCAGTTCTGTCTCTTTTGATACACGCCTCTATAAGCACCAGGAAACAAGAACTTCAAGAAATAGAACATGAACTATCAAATACAAACTAATTGTGACTAAAAATCCTATAATATAACCCTTACATTCAAACCATTTATTCAACAATGTTTTACCTGTAATAACAGGAAGGAAGCTGCTAATTACGTGCATTCAAACCATACTTTCAACAAATTTTAGCTGTTACAACAGTAAAGAAGTTTCTAATTACCTCCGCAACTGGAAGTTTAAGTTTCTTTGCATAAACTTGCCCTCCAAGAACTCTCTCTCCAAACAAGCTAACAGCTGCTTTTACTGATTCAAATGGTGCTGTTGTGTCTATCTCTGCTCTCTGAAATGTGGGAGTGGGTGTTGCCCTATGAGATGCTGTGCCGCTTGCCATATTTTGTGAAGCCTTTACCACTGTCAATCACATGGATCGGATTAATTAAGCATGCAAATAAAATATAAAAAAATGGAACATCAAAAGGTATGGACATAAAGAGCAAACATTAAGAAACTTTTCAAAAAAGAGTGTTTTTGAATCTTTAGTTCAAATATCTTCCATCTCTTTCAACGATGATTTCATTTTTAATTAACTGTAGAGTCTAGACAGGTTTGAACTTTGTATTGCCACGTCATCTAATAATCGAGAATCCCTTTCGGGCTAAATTTTGTTGAAATTTGGCAGCTCAGTGAGAAATTCCCTCCATTGGAAAGCCTTCCTCATCCAGAGAAGCCCCTACTAGCCCTTGGAAGATTTTAATTTGGTCAAGGAAAAATATTATTTTTGAGAATCTGAGATAAAACCCACATGTGCACAAAAGTACAAGTCGGCCTGGGCAAGGAAGTTCGTACCCCCAAGTCACGTATAAATAGACCATATGTCACATCACTTTGGAGCATCATCACACATCACATTCTTCTCTTGGATTGGTTCATATAGCTCTGAAATTGCAGGTTCATCTTCACACGTGCAAAGGAGAGAGTCATTTTCTGTTGGCCGAATTTATCTTCTGTTTTCAGACTTTCCCCAGCATTGACTTTTGGAATTCAAGCATGGTTTGACTCTGATTTTCTGATCTGTTTGGAAGCCGAGTTGACTGGGAGGTTGACCAAACTCTTTCAGGACAATTTGACCAGCATTGACCAAAATTGCAGGACTAAGGTTTCCGCAGGTTAAAGTTTGACTTTTACCCGATTTGGAGGCATTATTTGGGACTGTTTTTGGCTGACTTTGACCAGCAATGGAGGCCAAATTTTCTGACTTTTGACTGAGCTGATTTGGAGGTGGTTTGACCATTGACTGATTAGGGCTGCTGCTGCTGTTGACTTTGACCATAATTGCAGATTTGACTTGTTGACCATATTTGACTTTTGAGCTCATCATTTGATTGGATATTGGTTAATTGATTTTTGGATACCTTTGACTCATTGTTGATGAATTGGAACATTGTATCCTCTGCTGAACATTTGAATTTTGATGACAATCTAATGGAAGAAGAATTTTGAAAGGGTTTTCCCTCTTGTGGGGTTATTCCCTGGTCTTTGACCAAACACTGTGTCTCTCTTGTTCTGGGCTGTCTTCTATAGTGCATTGGTTTACACTGTACAGCTCTATCTACAATTGCTTATTGTTGCTGGAAAATTGGATTATATTGGATAAATTGATTGCTAATTGAAGAAGATCTGATATAAGTGATTGTGCTAAGCATAGAACACTGGAAAATTAACAAATTCCACTGCAAATATGCATTCCTGATTCATATAGAAGGGTAAACAAGGTTCCCTTGTCTCATTTTTAGCAATGTTGCAAAGATCGCCAGGGTCCGGAAAACAAAATATCATAAAAAGGAAAATATTGGTAAAAATCAGCAAACATCGGGTAAGCCAAAAAATTTCAATTTCGGGATTTTAACACGCTAAAATCAGGATGTTTGCAACACCGATTTTTGGTGATAAATCTTGGAAAGGATTTTCAATTAATACTATTGAAAAATTCTTCCTATTATATGAAAGAAAATAGGAAGGGGAAAAATTTTAAATGACAAATTCATTCAAGTCCTCTATTCAAGGTCAAAAACCTTCCCAGCTAAAGGGCATGTGTCCAACACGTGCCCTGGGATTGACCTACTTGTTCAACTCTAGAAAAAAAAATTCATTACTATTTTCATTACTTATTTCAGTCTCTCATTGTGCAAGTGAAGGGTACAATCAAGATTTGAAGGGACTAAAAGTGTTTTATAAATGTTCTATTTTCTATTAAAAAAATGTAACTTTATGTTTATATTTCATTTTTGTATTTGTAATTATATATAGATATAGATATATAAAATGTGTCCTCTATGTCCTGTTTCTGGGGCGAACGTCTCCTGTGTCCAATACTCATATTTCCATTTCTTCCATGTCCTTGTGTCATATGACTTAAGCCTCCAATTGAAAGCAATTTAAAAATTATGTAGATTTCTGGTTTCTCTATGACATGAATTCCTAAACAGTGGCTTGTTCTGTTCAAGTGAAATTCATTAGATGGAATGACATAAAAACGGCCATTTTTGGACAAAGGAAAGAACTAGAGTTGATCATTGCATATTCACATGCAGATTCAAGAACTCATGGATCAAGTGTGAATACTTTAACACATATACAGGCATTTTCCTCTTACGCTAATATGTACTGATCACTTGGTAGCACATAGTGTGGAAAGTTACATTGCTCAGAGAGTACACTTTCAGAGTATAGAGAATTGTTGCTTTGATACTTCAAACCTTTTCATCTTATAGCACATCCTAGGAAATCATGGAAGTAGCTTGGAGAAAATCCTGCTTGCAAAGCTGCTAATGATTATTAATAATCAGAGATCCTGTTTACATTGAAGAACTGGCCTGCTCATAAAATTTGATCACAGAACCTCTGGTTCTTGACCTAACGGGCAATTCTATATTTCAAACCCATCGAAAAACTATTAAGCATTTGAATTCCATTCCTCCTTTTCATTTATGAATGTGCTCTACCCTAAAACATTATAGCCAAAAAAGCTACAGTCTGCCACTAGTTTATTGCAAAAAAACTTCAGCATGTCCTCTTTCATGGGAAAAACAAATCAAATTAAACCAAAACGCTGATCTACCTGAAGTAACCCATTGAATGCCTAGTATCCATCACCGTGGAAATTGTTAGGTTGACAAAGCGTTATGCTATCCACCAGGATTACGTTCGTGCTGTTGATTGACCATCTGTATGGCATGAGTTTCAAACCAACAAGGCCAGGTGCAATTTCAAGGCAAATTTTTTGCATACATCTATTCTAGAAAATGCTTCCATTTAACAGTCAATATAGACTAAGATATGCAAAGGCATTTTTTAATCAAAGAAGGGCTGCCAGGCATTCTCCACTAGCACTAGCTTTGGGGAAAGCAAAAGCCTCAAAATCTAACCAAATTAACTACCATATCTAGTCAAAAGTACCATAGCGTCTCATTACATGAATATAAGAGTTCAAAGGGTCCGTAAAATAAATAAGGCATCCTGTTGTGTACAAAGCTCATATAGAAATTATCCATAAAATCATAAAGGATGAATATCATCCGGCAGCAGGGATCAGTTCAGTGGCAGCAAGCTTTAGGGCCATAATTTCCCAGCCATCAAGATCCTGTTGCAGGTGCTTCTCAACCTTCGAGATAGCCAAGACCAACATAGGAACTATGAATTCAGAGGCGAGGCCAACTGTGGTGGCACTCATGACGCTCCACTAGTGGAAATTACTGGGGTCCGGCTAAGGGGTTCAGTAAATCTGCAGGTAGCTCACCACAATAATCCAGAACCTAGCAAAGGTGAGCGACATTCAGCTCGACATTCTGAACCTGAACAACCCTGAGCAATTTTGGCAATTCGGGCCTCAGACGGCCTCCTTGGGCATGTTTTTTAGGCACTCCCCAAAAATAGAAAAAATACCTAGTACCCAAAGTGCAGTCCCAAGTATCAGAGAGAAGTCTGATTTGTGAGATTTTCTATAATAAGTTCTAGGATGTTATTAGCCGATGTCAGAAATTCTATAAGATCCTTCTCCGGAGAAACAAATCATAGAAACTATGTCCCAAAAATTGATTCGCATGAAATTAAGGCCATTGAGAACGCCTAGTCTCCAACTGGTAGTAAACACCGCTTTATGGAGGATTCAAAATGTTCTAAAAGTCAGTTCCAAGGATTTGAACTGACTTTTTAGAAGGCAGGGCAGGGGACAAAAACAGAAAAACTTTCCGGCCAATGAAAAGTTAAGAGCAGGCCTCCTAGCAGCTTCACAACTCCCGCATGCTTGAGAGGTCTGCAGTGGCCTCATCGCAGTCTAGCCTGTTACGATTTCAATTATCTTGGTCCCAGTGACCCAGGCACTCGAACCGCTTGACAACAGATTACCACATAATGAAATACAGTATCAACAGGCACAATGAATTCACATGTCAATCTATTTTCTTTCAAAGTAAGCATTCAGAGTGCCCAAGTTACCTGAAATCCAATGATGTCTATTGCCAATAAACTGCCGTCCAGAGAATCAAATGGGCGCACTGCAAAAACCCCTAATAGTCAAATCCATTGTCCCACGGCTGCAAAATTTAATCAAAATACAGGGATTTCGGACTGATTGGCACCTCCATCAGAGCGTATATTCCGCTGCAAGGTGCACCTGAGTGCCCCCAAATTGCAGATCGTTGTGTCGAAATTAGAAATGGATGTGTTAATCGCGGCGCAGTTTCTGACAGACTGTATTCACAAAAAATTCGTAAAACTCAGCTTCCAGCCTATCCCCTATATGGTCCTAGTCACGGTCAGAACACTGCTGTACCTGAATGACACGTGTGAAGCCGCATAACAAAGGGCGGGGGGGGTTAAATTCTAGGTTTTCACCATCATTAATTATTCGATTTGATCTTTTGTTGCGCAAGCGACGGTCCTTTTTTATCCTATTTTCAAGGATGGGAAGTTTTCCTGCAAATAGGATTTGTGGTTTTCCTGCAAGACCTCTGTGGTAATGAATCAAGGTTTTAAATTTAGTGATTGTGCTGAGTTTTTGTGATGGTACAAAGCAATTGCCAAACTAAACCAAGGATTATTTAGCTGTCATAAATTTCATTTCAAACCCATGGGCAAAAATTATAAATTTCAAATTATGAAAAGTATAGGAGGGAGAGGAGTAGAGTATACAGCTGGTTTCCCGGTTTGGTATGGACCTCAAGAATTAGATTAGACGGATCTTCTTCTTCATTATTCTTCCTTACCACTGTCATCTCACCATCATTCTTACAGTTGCAATATTTTTATTGTTTTTCCTTTGCGTCTACTTTACTCCTCGAGCTATCTAAAAGGATTTTACCCTTTTAAGGCACTATTGAGATGTCTGTAACTTTCCTTTTATCTCTCTTGGAATCTGGGTAGATTTGTCCTGTAGATGAGAATAAATAGCTACCAATCAAATGGAATTGATCTGTTGTACTGAGACCAGGAATATCCATAGGTATCTAAAAGTAGGCAGCTTCTTTTGTGAAGGGATTTGCGTTGAAGGAATGAAGCGAGAGAAGTGGGACAGAGCATGCGTGGTTGCACCTAGTGGATTGGAAGTTAGAGATGTGATTGTGGGGGACCATAAAGCTGAGGGTTGGCTTCAAGCGTGGAGGTTCATGGTGTAGTGAGAAAGGAACCAGTCATGCAACGTGCTTCGAAATGCATATCTTAAGATGAACGCTCGCTCTACAAAAGTGGGGACCCTCACCGCCCAGTGCCCACCATTGTATGTGCACTCAACATGCCTGGTTGCCATAGTCTCTGCCATGTGGAATTCGTTGTCAACATACATACTTTATATGCACTGTTGTGAAAGGTTTTCCTTTTTAATTAACATTGGAAGGAATATGCATGATGTGAGGGGATGAAGAGATGTTTTTTTGTTTGGAAGCACCCACATTACTTGGTAGGTCCACCTTTGGCCATCATCTACACCCACAATTCCAATCACAATCACATTCTTCAGGGTCAAACACCCACCCCATACAAATTCCTATATGACCACCTTTTAAGTGAAGTCAAGTCTCTAGTGTTGCTTCAATTAAGGTCAATTCTGTTATAAGATTTTGTGCTTCTTTTATTTGTGTTTGTCTTTATAAACAACATTATCCAGGTATTTTTTCCAAACCATTTTGATGGCCACAGTTATCTCACCGATGAGGGTGGGACATTTCATCAACTCTGGATACCAATATTGTGTTACCTTTCACCCTTTTAAGCACGTATGTCCCTTTTTTTCCCCGAAAGATAATTTCGGGAATACAAAGGTTTTGCAGCAATAAATAAAGATTTTATAAAAGTTCTCACTAGGAGTGAAATTTCATTTTATTAAAGGTAATGCATCCATTAGGTAATCATTAGGTAATCATGTCATTAAAGTTTGAGAAACAAGGTAAAATGGATGGAGATGATCTTTCATGCCTTCAACTATACTATATATATTCTGCCAATGTTAAGATATGATGGATATGTGTTAGGGAACTTTTTATGAATGTGTAATATAAATTTGGTCAATATGTTATATTCTTTAATATGTTTATTTTAATATAGAGTTTAAGGTTTTTAGAAAATGGTTAAATGGAGAAGGGTTAAGGGTCGTTAGAGAATGGCTTGGTTAGATAGATAAAGGTTAAAGATTAATTAGAAAATAATTAAATATATCTATATAAATCATGTAGTAAAGTTAGTGCAATGCACTCTATGTTATGCGTTATGTAGTGTGTAATGTTGTAATATAATATATAATGGTCCAAGATTATTTCAAGGAGTATAAAGAATTTATGAGTTCATATGAGGGGAAGATAAAAAAGGAATTGATTAAGAAGAAAGCTTTTCTTTTCAAGTGTCAAATAATGAACTACCATGATTTCCATCATGTGCATTAATTGAACTCACTAACACTTGATTTATAAAGTTGAATATGAATGCATGAAGAGGGTGATGAAGGAAAGCCCACCTTTCGTAATTAAGGAGTATGGGGTGAGTACTTGTAAAATGAAGTACTATTATTTGGGTAATTAGTAGAAGTTATTGTTCAAATATCCTCTGATGGAAAAACTTTCAATATGTCCATTATTCTCTTCATTACATAACATGCTTTCATTGGGATTGGCATCCCAAAAACTTTTAACTATTCCAACCAATGGCATGAAGAGTGAATTTTGCAGATTTTTGGAGGGCAATTGGTGGTTGTAGGTAAGAGTAGAGGTTGAGGCAAATTAGGAAATTGTTACCCACATGATATTGTTGCTCACTAACTTCTTTGGAGGCAAAAGATTTATTCCACCATTCGTTTCTGGATGGTAATCAATAGTGTATTCACTAGAGTAACAACTAGTAGTGACTCCTAATGGATTGTATAAAAAAAAAAAAAAAAAAAAAAAAAAAAAAAAAAAAACAAAGGAGGTCTAAGTTGTGTAGTGTATGGTAGAGGGAGATCCATAACTAATTAATGGTTGGACGAGGTGCCCAATGTGTTTTGTAGAGGGAAATTTGGTTGATTCATGTGAGTGAATGATTGAGTTGAGTGTGCTACAAGCATATAGTGGGTTTCTTCTACCTAGATGTGGTGTTTGTAATGGATTCTTATCGTGGGGTAATGAATCACTCTTACATAGTGTGTTCCTTGGACCAATTTCATTTAAACATAAGTGTTCATTCCATGTTTTACATTTCCATAAATTGACTCTATTTTCATGTTATGATGAATTTATGTATACCTTGTTGTATGCCAACGATTAAGAATGATCATGAGCATGTTTAACAATGTTTCACGTGATTTTAATTAGTGTGCATTTAAATTATTATGCCACATCCTTAATTTTACACTCAAACATTCATTTGTAGCATATTGGGTTTCTTTTGGAAACCATGTCTCTTTTTAAGTGGTGAAGGTGTTTGGTTAACAATCAATAATTGAAATTGGATCTAGTTGTTACTTGTTGTTAGTTAGGATAACATGGATGGGTTTACCACATAGTGGAATCATAGCTAGGCTATAATTCCAACACACCTAGCTATGTGGTAAACCCATCACATTTGGGAATGTTGACAACTAAGAAAGTTGGGTAGGACATGGAGAAGTTTAGATTCAATACTCATACGAACGGTCAACCTATAGCTTTTAATATTATACTCATGATGGTAAATACGCGTCAAGGGAATATAGTTGTGGTTGCAAGGGAGATATTAATTAGGAGAGGGACTCATCCCTCAAAGCATCATGACCCAAATATTTGTAGGAAGTCAAAGGCCTTCTTCTGAATAAGTAAATTGACAAAAGAAGTATTATGTTCAAATTAGGGGATGATGTTAGCATTATGCCAACGGTGGATACATGGAATTAAAGCAAGCCTTTAAGGAAGGAAGGGTGTTCAAGATGACATGGAGTGTTGACACCATAGGATGAGGATTACACCAAAAGTGCATAATATGGAGCATACATCGTCGCATACACATGAAAGTATAGGACTACATGTTGTCAATATGGGACAACGATAGCACATGGTGCATATACTTAGCTCAAAGAGGAAGAGGGTATCATGGTGACCCCAAGATGCAAAAATAGTCAGATCAAATGTAGACCAACAAATTGCACAATCCAAGGTGTGCAAAGGTCATAGAGCACTTGGAGATGTGCACATCCTTAGATCATAGGAGATTGATGATCATGTGAATTGTTAGTTTATACGGTATGTTCTATGCTTGCAACAACTACTTCAATGTCATATTATCATTTACAATTTTTGTAGATAGAACATCAACAATACGTACAAGAATATATGAGATGATTTGATTACAATCAAGGGTCACAATTATATACCTATGTAGGTATCCATTGACAAATGGTCATGTCCTTGGAGACATGACTCTTCAACACTAATTATATATATATATATATATATATATATATATAATATATATATATATTATATATAATATATATATATATATATATATATATAATATTAATATATATATTATTCATAACAGGCTTCTAGAAAGGGGAATTAGCCCCTAGTTGCACTCTTTAACACTCCCTCTCAACTAGGGAGGAATTCCGCTTGTCAAAATCCTTCCATTGTTATGCCATCATGTGACATCTATGCAACTTATCTCATCTTTGTTGAAGATTGAAATCATAGTCCACTAAGAAAGGATTGAAAGAGGGTGGGTCATAAGATCTTGCCATCCTCATCAAAATGACAATGATGATAAGACATTGACGTAACTGTTGCAACCATAAGAATTAATATGGTATTTGGTGGAGAAAGGGCTTAACGAAGTGTTAAATTTTGGTGGTTGTTTCAATCTTTACGTACAACATATTTAATTTTTACTACTCCTTAAAGAATGCAAAGAATTCCATAAATTATGGTGGTAAGTAATTCCTAGTAAATATGTCTAATTACCAAGAATGTAAAGAATTCCATGAATTATGGTGGGTGGTAATTCTTGGTAAATATGTCTAATTACCCACTTTTCCCAATGCATTGACTAGATGGAATCAACCCCTAGTTGCGTGTTACTCTTTAACATGAGTTCATGTAATTGATGTGGCAAGGGTTCACAAAGAGATTAATGGGGAAATAAAAGGCTAGGGAAAGGATTGGAACCCAACGGGAAATGTGAATTTACAAAGACTTTGAGTGAGCCCTAGAAGTCAAAAACCCTTGGATATCATATTGAATTAGTAACAATCTAGTGGGGAAAATTGAATTATGGTTTTTCTTCGTGATGGCATACATTATCAAAACAACAAGAGAGATAATGTGATGATTATTAATGTTGTTGACAAAGAAAATTATTCTTGTCCATAACTTTTGTAGCTCAACTTGGATATTAAATTTTGCACAACAAAGTTGCAAAAAAATGGTAAGAAATCATATTTTGAATCCTTTAACTTTGGCCTAGAGATCTTATTTGAGAAAGCTTGCAACTATTGGAAAGCTCTTTTAAAGGTTCTATTTTGGGAAAGTAATCTTGTATTGTCAAAAAAATAACATAACAAATATTCTATTCTTGATTGGATTGAGAAAATTTCAATATGGATGACGCAAAAGACCCCTATGATTATGAAGCATATGGCATAGACGAAAATGTTCATGATGAGAATACAAAAGTGTACGTGAGGGAAAATGTCACACCAAGGGGTACACAGATCCAATCCAAGAGAAAGGACTAATCAAACTCTTTACCATTTGAGACAATTGAATCCTCTGGATCAATGTCTCAGTAACCAATTTCAATGGAAATATATACTCACTAACTAAATACCCTTCAAAACAAGAATGGTATGAGAACTATAGGTTAAAAAAAAAAATATTCAACAAACCAAAATTGGTCCAAATTTACTAGATTATAGCATTACAAAATACAATAATTGTAGAATAGGAGACACTTAATTAATTTAACAGAAATGGAAATAGCTAATCATACCAAAGCTAATAAAGGAAAATGGCAGTGATGGTAATATGGAGAAAAATAGATGCATGTAAAAGATAGTCCAACAATATGTAGATCCTTGCTACATGCCTATAAAGATCACAATTCCAAAGAATATTATGCAAAAACATGGAGCATAACTAGCATCTAAATTAAATTGTATAATCTAGGAATCATAAGAAAAATGGATCTAATGTAATTTGAAAAAGAAACCACTACACATATAACACTTTGAATACATATAAATCTATTGATCTAGATTAGATCGATATATTATTTGTCACTTATCTTGATGTTTTCATAATGGAAAAATATGAGGGAATAACTTGTAGGGTCATTTTTACTAGTGGGTCTTAGTTTGGAGAATTGGGGTTTGAAACCTTCTAGAGGCTATTTGAGGCCTTAAATGAAGTTTTTTGGGGTCCAAAAACTCTTGCTTATGCAAGACCCCCTAGCACTATTATGTACCATTAGTGACCTTTCCAATAGTGCAAGAAGCATGTCAAACAAAGTTCATATGCCAAAGTTATGCCTCTCACAAATTGACATAATGTGTTGACCACCATGGCATAAGTGGATGCCAAATCAATCCCTATTACTCATGTGTATGGGACTAGCCACATGTGGACATCGAAGAAGAATCTAGAAGGTTCAAAATTGTAACTCTAATTAGAGTTAAGGAAGTCAAACCTTACCCCTAGTTCGCTACTAGGTTGTGTTATATATTGGGTCACTAAAAGGAGTATGGGTTTCATTCTAGGCTATTGTATTTTGTTTCATAGAGTAGAGAAAGTAGGAGCAGGAAATTAGAGAGCATAACATAGGGGATTAATGTTATGTAGTAGTTTTAAAGGTCTTAGGTCTCATAAAACTCCATAGGGAGTACCTCATCCTTTATACGTGCACATTTTCCCTAGTAAAGAAAAAGAGAGAAAAGCATCCTTGCCTTCTAGTTGGGTGTCCTCCTGTAAGGGCTTTCTAGGGGAAAAAAATTGTCCATTGTAAATGGTGTGTGCATTTTTTTTTCTATTTCTCGCATTTCAACTAATTTAATTAATTAAGTAGAAATCATCTAACTAAAGAATTTGGAATCTAAGGGGTAATTAACAATAAAGATTTCAATAATTCTATCAAATTTGTTGTGATGAATTGTTCTAATGGAATATTCATAGTAGTATATGTATCATAGTAGTATCAAAGCAAGTTTCTTTAGGGGAATTTCATGAGAATTTGTTGGGGATCCAAGAATTGGTTTAATCAGAAAGTCGTAGAATCTTATCCATGACTGATGATTATATTCACAGTAACCTTATTCGAATAGAAGATAGATTCACAAGGTTGGAAGCATAGGTCATTTACACTAGCCATAATATGAACCTCCTTATGGAAGCTCTAGAAAACAAGCTTGGAATCAGAGAAGATGGAGGTTCTAACTCAAATGTCAAATCAGAGGGGAAATCAAGTGATCATCGAAACCAAATAAATGAGTCAATGAAAGAACTTGAGAAAGAATAGTAGATTTCAAGTGTTGTCAACCATTCACAGTCCTTACTCAAGATGGAAGTGAAGGTAGACATAAAGCCATACCTAGTTGTGAAAATTAGAAGTGTATTTTAGCCTTCACCATATAGATCAAGAGTAGAAAATATCATTTGCTAGACTGAAGTTAGATGGCCATTCTCTAACCTAGTGGGAAATACATATGAAAACACTTAGGTTGGAGGGTATTCCCCTAGTAACTTAGTGAGAGAACTTCAAAACCCTCATAAAGACCTAATCATATCCTATTATGCATGTAGAGGACTAATGGATCTAATGTCACTACTTCAAGCAAAGGTGGGGACAAAGTGTAAAGGAGTACATCATTGAGTTTAGGAGGATGGCCATCATGTTGGGTATATCTCCCAAGAACCCAAATGTACTCAAGTATCTAGGGGGTCTACACAACCATCTATGAAAGAACATGATGTTTTTCAAGACAAGAATAATTGACGAGGCTTGTGTATAGGTGTAGTATATGGAAATCATAAGACAAAAAAAAGGTATTCAATTCATTCAAAGTACAAAGAACACTAAGAAGCTTCCAAGGGATGGAGGAAGAAGTGAAAGGGAGGAAAGGATAAGAATATAACAAGCACTACACATCAGTGTAAGGCTCCTAATAATCATTGCAAGCACTACAACATTAATGGTCACACTGACGAGAAGTGTTGGAAATTGCATCTAAAGTTGAACCCAAATAACCAAAAGGAGGACGAGAAGAAAAAGAATCTTCTAGACATATATTTGAGAAATCATGTGGAAAGTAGCTCCATTGTGGGAGAGAATATTGTTTGTACATTAGTGGAAAAGGAGACGAATCTAAGTATCCATCACCGATAAGAGAAGGAGATAACCAAGTTCTTCCATGTTAAGATCCAAATCAAGAAGACCAAGATAGATGCCCTATTCAACTTAGGTTCAAAAGCTAATCACATAGCAACAAATATGATCAACTCAGACTGAATATTCATGATCATCCTAGCCCATATCCACTGGGATGGGTAAATAAGGATGCAAAGGTCAAGGTAACAAAATAGTGTAGAATAGAATTCGTTATAAGCACCAATTATATTGATGAAGTAGAATTGAATGTAGTACCATTTGATGTATGTGGAATTGTGTTTGGAATTCCTTACATGTATATTAGGGATATAATATTCATTGGGAGACCCAATTAGTACCACCTCATCAAAGATGGTAAATCATTCATCATCAACACACACGAAGGCAAGTCCAATATTCCATTGTTAAGTTCCCACTAAGCTAAGAAATTGATTAGTTCTAGGAAAAATATGTTTTACTTAAGAGAAAATCCATCTAATGAGGAGTTAATTGGGGAAAAGGCATCCCTTAAAGGATGTAATAAAGAACAAAGTAAGAAATTAGAATAATTATTATAGGCATATAGGGGAGTGTTCTAGGAGCCTAAAGGGATACCACCCACAAAGGAAGTGGAGAAAAAAAACCAACTATTGTGAGACTCTCCATTGTCAAACATTGGGTTGTATAGACAATCCATTCTAGAAGTAAATGAAGTGAAGAAGTAGATGCAATAGTTTCTAGAGGAAGGTGTGATTTGACCAAATACCTCATCTTATGGGTCACCTATCATAATTGTGCCAAATAAATATGGGACTTGGCGAATGTATATTAATTACAAAATGTTAAACAAGATTACACTCAAGAACAGGTACCCCTTACCCAAGATTGATGACCTGTTAGATTAGTTGTAGCATGCAAAATACTTTACCAAGCTGGATTTAAAATTGAGGCACCAATAAGTTTGATTTGAAAAAGAAGGCATTTGGAAGGCTTCCTTCAAAACTAAGCAAGGTATGAGTGTTTGGTAGTGCCATTTGGTTTATATAATGCACCAACTACATTTATTACAACAATGAATTATTTACTATGCCCTTATCTACATTTATTTGTTATAGTTTATTTGAATGATATGTTGGTCTATAATTTTACCTAGGAGGAGCACATCTCATCCTTGATGTAGGTGCTAGAAACACTGAAAAAAACACTAGTTGTTGGAAAACATCAAGAAATATGAGTTTGCATAAAAGGCTTTGTTGTATTTACAATATGTTATTGGTGAAGGAGAGCTTAAGATAGATCCTTTGAAGATCGAGACCAACATGAAATGGTTAATGCCTATAAATATCTCTGAGGTTAGATTTTTTGTTGGGGAAGCACGCTACCCAAGTAAATTCATAGATACATTTTCACTAATAATTGCACCACTCCATACGATAAAAGCAAGTGACGAGAGCTTCCAATTGGGGAAAGGCTAGCAAAAGGATTTTGAAGAGTTGAAAAATAAAATCAGCCAACAACTAGTTCTTACATTACCAAACTTGTAACAACCCTTCAAATTGGAGACCAATGTGAGTGGGTATGCCATGGGAGTGGTCTTGATGCAAGGAAAAAGGCATGTATGCTACCATTTCAATGTATTTCATGGGATAGTTTTCAATTACCCTAGCTACAACAAGGATTTCTATGGTCTGCGACAAGATGTCAAAAGTGGAAACACTATCTAATGAGAAAGGAGACCATCATCCAAATAGATCACCAACCACTATAATATATGTAGGCCCAAAGTAAGCTACAAAAAACTAGACATTACAAGTGGATATAGTTCTTACAACAATTTCATTTAATCATCACGTACAAGAAGGGAAACACAAAAAAGTTGGTAAGTATGCTTGTTAGGATATTCCGACACATAGGAATAGTTAAGTTCAACTTGGTCTAGTATAGAGTTAGGTATAGAGTTAGGTAAAGTGTGTTTCTTTACCGTTGTACATTTTGTAACTTACAATCCGACGGTCACGATATGGAGTGATCTGACGGTTCATTCTCT
>APFE031683728.1:0-19884 GCA_000404065.3 Pinus taeda
CATGAAAATTGACACTAAAATGTACAACAAATCCACACTGAAGTACTAAAAAGATATTTCTTCAAAACACATAATGAGAAAAGAAAAATAAGCGTTGCACCATAGAAGTCACAACTACTGCAAATAAAATATGAAGGATGGAAACGCCTACAAAGTTCTCTCCATGCTAAAAAGGCCTTTAAAACTGCTTCAAACCATTGATTATCTCTGGCACTAAAATACCTAATCCCACAAAACGTCCTTCCATAAGTGCTCCAATCAGTAAAATGAGGCTTCCAATGGATTCAAAATGTCCAAAATCCCTATCTGGGCTCTTCTTGGGCTCAAAAAGACCAAAAACTCATCAAGTTATGACTCTCCCAAGTTTCTTCTTCTATTCGTCCCTCAATTTGATAAAACCTCCTAACTGTGTGACATTTTCACCCTTTGAATAGTTTGGGAGGTGACAATTTTTCCTGTCATCAGTGGATTTTATCGCTTCATTAATTTTCCCAATAACCCCTATGCATAAAAAAAGGGTCACGTGGGCGCCTATGATCGGGGGTTGGGGACAACAGTTTGTCCCCACCGGCTTTGGCACCTTCCTCATCAGGCATGTGATCATCTACATGGTGATGTGGTCTAGGGCCAGGGATAACCGCCTACCCCCTCCAAGCTAGCTCCTTAACTCTTCGTCGGTGGTTATGCATTTTCATCATAACCTAGGGTCGAGCCTTAAAATTCGCCCCATCGAACCCGACTCCACACCAAGTCACATCGCATGCCATAGCACCAGGGGCTGGGGATGAATCCCCGCCTTGCTCTCCGAGCTCCTCTTTATTCCGCTCGGTCCCATGGACAATGTGTGACCAGGGTCCAATCCCTGTCATGCTCTGACTTCCACTCCTCGTCAGTGATCATATGGTGGTGGACATGACCGGTGGCCAGGACTCATTGCCCGACCTCTCCTCCCAACATGGAAATACATACCATTGAAATATATGTGGCAGACATAATGGTTAAGAACCAAAGCATATGCGAGAGGGTGGAGGCTGGAGTTTGTATGTGACATTTCATGCGGTCGATCCCCGCCGAGGGCTCTGGGCTTAATAGCAAATTTTTAACCAATAACAGGGTGCCACAAGGTAGCCTCTGGTTGGGCCATGTGGTATCTTTCCATTGGGCCACCAAAATTACTTCGAACAATCAAATGCAACCAAGTCACACCTATACGAACTTGAAATTCAGTGAGTTCTACTTTGTTTATTGTACACTCAGTTAGCATGTTGACATCATCATGTCATCAACAGTACGGATTGCCCAGTCAGCAGCCTAGTTAGCCTACTTGCAAAAAAAATTGTTGTTGGCCAAAAAATTTAAAACATCATAACTTTTTCATACAATATTGGATTGAAGTGATTCAAGCATCATTGGAATCATAACGACGAACACTACGAATTGATGCCAATATCAAAATATTCTAGGCACTTTCATTTTTCAGCCAAATTTTGATCTCTGGATTAGTGAAAGTCAAAATTTAAACTTCAATAGGCATGTTTGAAAGTTTTAGAAGCAATGTCAGGGTCAAGAAAGGTTTCCCATTATCTCCTACCCTTTTTGGTTTATACATTGACAAGCTTGAAGAGTGGCTAAATTCGAAATAGGGTGACATTATCCATTGGGGTAAGTTTGTTATAAGGCTTCGTTTGTATCCAAATGACCTTATTTTGATTGCTAAGTCTGCTCTTGGTTTGCAAGATCACTTACTATCCTTTGAGAATTTTTATAGGAGGGTGGGGATGCAAGTCAATATTAGAAAAACAAAAGTAGTGGTTTTCTCTATTAAAAAAAGCCACCAAAAGTTCTACTTTGAAGGCAAAATTATGGAAGAAGTTGCGGATTACAAACACCTCAGAATTGACTTCAACAAAAATCTAAGTTGGTATGGTTGTAGAAAGAAAATAAATTTGGGGGGTTGGAAAGCATTTTATGTTTTTCAAAATAGGTGTAGAGAGATAGAATTATGGGACTAAAAAACCACTCAAACTATTTTTGGGCTTTTAGTGATTTCGATGATTCTCCATGGTTGTGAGCTATGGGCCAGCAGTACATCCGGCATGCAGTGGAAACAAATTGACAAAAATTAGAAGTGTTTGATTACAAACAAATTAAAAATTAAGAGTGCAGTTCCTTATCCTATCTTGTTAAGTGAAACAAGGGATGATCCTATTGAATTAACTGTTATGGTGCGAGTCATAAGGTATTTAAAAAGAAATTGAGCAAATGGAAGAGGGAAGATGGCCTAAGGTTGTTTTTAATGACATATTGTGCAAAATAAACAAGAATTGAATGCAACAAAATAACGAATGGTTTAGTAAATGAGGTATTTTCTTGAACATGTGTCCCATAAACAATAAAGAGATAATTTTTTTTTTTTTTTATGGATAAGTTCCACAAATGTATTTTGGATAAGGAGCTAGGGAGAAAGAAAAAGTATTATATTGAAGAGTTTAATCTCACTCGTAATCATGAACAAAAAGTGTGCAGAGAGGTCAATATTTCTTGGAGAGCCAAAATTCTTATTGTTCAGTTAAGGATTAATTCTCATCAACTCCGTTGTGAAATAGGGCACTGGAAAAGGCCTAAAGAAGTGTGGGAGGAAAGAATATGTATTTTTTGTGCTTCCAAAAATGTGGAAACAAAAAAGAATTTCATTTTAGAATGTGAGGCATTCAAAGGCGACAGGGAAATTTATGCATATATTATGGCAGCTAGCCTTTGGGATAATCTATTGAAGGAGGGGTTTGTCGAGAAGCTGCGAGTGTTTATTGTGAGGCTTCACATTATAAGGGTCAAATACAACAATCAAATAGAGAAGCAATTCATCTCATAGGATATCTTAAGCCTCATGGATGTTAAAGTAATTTCTTTCTTTCTTTCTTTCTTGCTAACAAGAAACTTAGACAATATATTTGTACACACAAAAGCAAAAAGATCAAAAGTTGTTACAAATCAATGCATGATGGATCCATAGTATGTGAGTCTATACATACGCAAGTGCATGTGCACTCATGCCAACTCCTTGTTCAACATAATGAAAATTACACCTCAATCATACTAATCAACGCACAATTATATATATATATCATATTACTACTATATATAATATATATTATATATATATATATATTATATATATATATTTATATATTTATATATAAACATTTTTAATTCTGTTTATAATTCTAATATAGTATAAACAATTTTAATAAATGAGTTGGTTTCCAATTGGCTTTCTTTATATTTATTCAAATCAATTGATTTAAAAATATTTATTTAAGATAGCTACTAATATTAAATTTAATATATTGAAATATTGTTTGGTATTATTAAATTTATAAATATATGTGAATTCCATGTTGAACATAAGAGTTACATATCTCTTTCATATTGACTTGTAAAAATACATTTTGACAACAAAAAACTGACTCATTTTAACATAGAATAGTTTAATCTAACATTGCCAAATTCATAAAAGTCCTTAATGAAATTTTAATTATAAAATAATTCAATGATAACATGTCAAATCAATAAAGGTTGTTAATGCCATATCTATGTTCATAGTTGCAAAATAGATAAGTGGATTTAACATAATAGATAAATGTAGTTAGTGACCTCTTATAAACACAAAATTATATAGTAAAGAATACATCAATTTAGTATGGCATGACATTTTTGTCCATTAACTATACAAAATATAATAATTGATATGTATATTGATAAGAAAAATTTCTTGATTGAAAAACAAATTATTCAAATATTTTAAAAGACATTTTATTTTATTTTATGTATGTTTTATTTTATTTAACATCCAAACTTTGCAATTAATGGTGATTAAAATTGTTATTATATGTGTAAGGATAGAAGCACTCAGTAATAACTTTATAAATAGGTTTGTGTGAGAATAGTCCATTCTCATTAAAAACTAATAACAACATGAAAAAATCATATTTAAATTTTAAACTAAAATATTTTTTAAAATCAAAATATTTAACATATAACTAAATTAATGATTTATATATAAATAAATCATTTTATACCATTCAATATTATTAGATTTGATACTTTTGTGATCCATAGTGTAGATAAATATTTTTCAATTAATTAATCGCATTTTAAGGATTATTTTGATGCATCTCTACTATTTATTCATGAAGATTGCGTGATTTTTTCACCTTGTCCCACGAATGAACCACATTAATTTATTCGTAACATCGACTAAATCCTAATAATGTGATTAATCCGAAAAATATTTATCTACCATTCAATATCTTTTAAAACTTAAGCACATAAACATTTTAAACATATTCCAATATTTCAACATTCCCTTGACAAACATTTTGCTCATTAAATTTGAACTTTCACTGATTCTACCAAGATTATACATAGATGGGCTAATTTATCCCTTCAAGCAAACGTAGATGTGCTAATTTAGGTCTTCAAGCATCTTATTGTCTCAATTTTAATATATCAACGATTTTTTAAAAACAACAACTTCAAAATCGAGATTTTCTCGGGACACTGCTCTAAATACAAATGACAATAGCACCATTTCCCACGTTGCGTTGACTTTAAGAAATACAGGCGTGCTGTGGGAGATTTCACTGGGCTTATGTCATTGGATTAAAGGCACAACTTCGGAGCACTGTGACCAACTCATTTAAACCTGAAAAATACTATATATCCCTTACTAAAATTATCTTATATTGTTATATACTAGCAATTGCACCAAAAGGTGCAAATAGAGGCCAATAGAAATGTTAAATTGAAAGAATTGTATTTTGGTTCAAAATAATAAATATTATAATAATTCAATCATTCAAACTAAACCTAGTCAATAAATTGCCCAAAATAAAATAAATCCTTAATCAAAATTATACAAATTATTATTTTTAGTTTCTACCATTCTATTACAGCTCTAGCACATATATAAAGATACACAAAGTAAAGTATTGAAACATGAATATATTCTCATAATAACTCTGGGTTGGAGATACCGCCATAATTTGACAGCAAGAAATCAATCAACAATATATTCTCATAATCACTCTGGGTTGGAGATACCGCTACCTCTATTCTATGTTTCTAAAGCAAAATTCCTGCACATTCCACACTATCAGTATAATTTATTATATTCACAATAGCCCCAAGCAACTTCTAAAAATCTCAATTCACAACTCCAGCAACATAATGCTTTTCCTAAACATTTCCTTGAATGAAAAGATACATCCTCCCAAGGTATGTCCAAAGTATGACAAATGAACAACATTGAATAATTTCAAATATATATCAAAGCAATACAAACATAGCAAGCCACTAGGCCCACTACTTCAACCATCTTTACAGTCAACTATGAGAACACTAACCTAACAATAGTTGATCATACAACTCAAAAAAATGAAAATAATGTTCATGCTAAATTCTCATAATTTTTATCTTTTACTTTTTGTTAAAAACTCCCCACAATAGGACAAATGCAAGTTTCATAATCATTAATTTGTAAGATTGGTCACAAGTTTATTTGAAGCGTAGTCCAGAGGGTTGTATGGGTCTTTACACTGGGCAACACCATCATGCACATGGCATCCAACCATGGACAACGAAGGTGATCTTTAGAACAGAAAGTCTTGGTTTAACACTGCCACTTCGATAGTGACAATGTGATCATCCAGTGAAAGAAGAACCAGATCATGCCAAGAGGGGTGACCACGGTTTAATTAAAATGTAATTATAGACCCAAGTAGAAAGTTCCACCTACTTTATGCCTACGGTATTCCTGAGATGAGAAAGCATGAAATTGGTTATAGATCGAGAATCCACGGGCATCACTCTGGGTTGGAGATACCACATCTATTCTATGTTTCTAAAGCAAAATTCCTGCACATTACAAACTATCAGTATAATTTAATATATCCACAATAGCTCGAAGCAACTTCTTAAAATCTCAATTCACAACTCTAGCAACATAATACTTTTCCTAAACATTTCCTTTAATGAAAAGGTATATCCACCCAAGATATGTCAAAAGTATGACAAATGAACAACACTGAATAACTTCAAATATATATCAAAGCAATACAAACATAGCAAGCCACTAAGCCCAGTACTTCAACCATCTTTACAGCCAACTATGAGAACACTCACCTAACAATAGTTGATCATACAACTCAAAAAAATGAAAATAATGTTCATGCTAAATTCTCATAATTTTGATCTTTTACTTTTCTTTTTCTCCCACCTTGACGTATAACAAAATAAAAATCATATGATCGACATAAAGCTCTCTCTACAACTTAGTCATCCCAATAATTAACTACTGGAAATTTTGAAAAAATAATTAGATAACTCATGTCATGCTTTGATCACTACTGGGAAAATATTGATAACTACTTTTCTAATGACGTTGAAGAAAATCAAATCATTCATCAACCATTGGAAACAAATTGACACAAAATATCTTAATATTGACTCAGAATCAAAGGTTTTCTTTTCATTTTTTTCTTATTTTCTTATTCCATCAACTCCAAACAGAACCTAACAGGACAAAAGTTGATCCTACACTAGCCACAATTTGTTTTAATGTAGCAAAAATCCCTTGGAGAAAATACTCAAATGCTCTCAACATTTACTCAAAAACCAACGAATGCTCTCATAGTAATAACAATTGCCACCACTGGGCATGCAAATTTTCAGAAACCACTCTAGACAATATCCATTGTCAGCCCATCATCACAAATCAATGTTTTCATGTCAAAAGTTTGGATTTAAATTAAATATCTACTCAGGCAATCTACATTGGATGATAGTCGTCTGCAACCACATCCATGAACTTTCGTCCCAGAGAACAAGCGTACCTGAATTGAAATCAAAGGAAGAGAAAAAACTGCACGACTTAAAATTCAACCTGCAATGGTTTATGGCATTGCCGTGCTGACATAGAGTTTGGAATGCAGGACACTTCATCTCCTTCAGCGTTTCCTCTTCCTCCTATTTAACAAATGGCAATTCTTCTTTTCTTTTCACTTTTTTTTTCCATCAATTTTCCCTTACAACAGACAAGCCAAAAGTTTATCGAAAAACCCATTCTCTCTTAAATATACCCTTTTGGTAAGAGTTTTGACTCACATTTTTTCATTTTCTATTGCAGAACGTTTTGAGAATGTTTATATTTTTATCTTTTGACTATATTGAGGAGATCATAGATGAAGATTTGTGAACAACCCTCAACTTGCTTGTTGACACACTCCACTGACTCCTGGTATTTTGCCTTACTAATGGCTATAATAAAAAAGAAAGCCATTCATAACCCAACTGATTCTTTCGTTTCAACAAAAACCCCATTGTTATGGATGTTCCTAGTTCACCCTCCATATGAAGAACCATGTGAAAGGAAAAAATCATAATTTGGATGTTTCACCTGATGTAATCTCAACCATTGATCAGCTGACTGAAACAAAGAGTTAGCTTGTTGTCGTTCACAGTTGCCATTAGTACTCCACACTGTCCCCTTCAACTTGTAAGAAGCTAGACCAAATATTGGTAAAGCTATCTTTGGAGAACCCCCAGAATTGCTTATCGGAGTGACAAGAACACTTTTCCCTGCAGTACTTACATGAATACTGCCACCATCTGCCAAAACATCAGTTAGAGATCAAATGTGGAGTGGGAGAATCAGAATTCAAAAAGCATCAACATGCTTTACTGATATGAAAACTATGTGAACAAAGTAGCAACAAGATGGAGGGAAAGAAAATAGAAAACAGATGAATCAACCTTTTAGTGGAGTTGAAAGGGAATGAAAAGTTAGGAAGCAGGAAGCCAGGTCTCGCAAGGTTGGACTTGTTGGTATCCTGTATATTGGGTACCTGTAAGGAAATTCTTGTTTTAATTAGATAGCAGTAGATAAGGAAAATTCATCTAGACGTTACTGATCGCATTGAACAAAGTCCAATAGAACAAGAATGCTTAATAACTAACTGGCCTCCACACCAACTTAATCAAGGATTGCACAAGTATAATTGATGGCATACCAAGCAACCGATAGCGAAATGATTGGCAACAGATCAATGCTTCTTAAGGTTTTCAGCTGTGGAAAGTCCTTGGCAAGATCTCCAATCTGCAACATCCAGTTAACATATATTAATTTTAACCTCGCAATTGAAACTACACCATGAAATAAAACATTCCTCAAAATAAATGCATAACCGAATCTTACCTTGTCAGCCAGAGGTTCACGACTATATGGAGTTGCTCACTCAAAATATTGAAGTGAAGGGCAAATGCTTCCTTCACCATCATCACTAGAAAAGCCTTTTTGTGCAGCTTTAGAGTGATTTCTATTGCCCCACCATATTTTGAGTCTCACTCCGCTTGATCATTACTACTACTACCTTCGCTACCTGTATCTCTATAGTCATCACTTGCATCACTCTCCTCACCAGGGGACCTGCAAAAAAAAAATAGAGCATGTTTAGAACTCAACTGAGCCAACATGAATCACGTGTCCAAAGGTTATCAAGTTTTAAATGATATTTCTCCAATGAAGGACATGTGCATTAACACTGAATTGTGACAGGCAAAATATTGTCTCAGATATGACACAACTGATATAGAGAGCCATCGAAGAATGCAATATTTTCATCTTCTAGAGCAACATTAGAGCAGAATCGGTTGCAAAGATAGATTTCTCCAAAAAAAATTGTTAAACAACAGGAGCTAAATTGTTAAAGTTAAAACAACAGGAGCTATGGTGTATATTATGCCTTATTTACCATATTATTTTCTACAAAAGCATTCAGTTGTGGTCAGATTTACGAAAAATTTAAGGAACCTCCCTTTGACATGACTTGCTCTGAAAATAACTGGTGAATTGGATAATCTACCTGGTGCCAATATTAGGTCCAAAAGGGCGAGTGTAAAGTTGAATGGCAGAAAGAGACAATACATAATACTGCATAACAGTGTCGCTTCTATTCAACACTATCGGTACTCCAGCACCATATGCACTCCACTCGTTGAATGACTCCCACAGATCACCAAGATTGAAGAAGGGCATGGATTTGGCTTTAGAAGCCCTCCATCCTTTCATGAATGTCTGTGAAACTAAGAATTATTCCTATTATCAATGAAGAGCCAATGACAAAACAGCTAGAAAACATTGTGTTGTTAAAAATACAGGGTTCATAACAGAAGATATCAAAATCCTAAAATTTACATTTAGCTACAAGCCTAACATTACTAGGGATAAAATAAATACACTTGGAATACTAGAAAATTATCGGAAATAGACTGGAGGCTCATCATAATAGGGTTTCAAAGCAAGTACCTTGGGTAGATACTGAAGAGGAACTGTTGGAGTTGTAGATTCTAGACAATGATCCAGATTGCAACAGCACGCCTTCCTTCCAGAAGCGGAAGAAACAGGGGAAGACACGGCCCTTGAACAAGCGTCTTGGATGGTTGTTTAATAAAATACTAACCAACTGCCTTGCCTCTAACAAATACTTTTTTGGATCTGTTGCACCTTTAAGCTCATCCAAGCCACTGTCATGAAATTGAGTATCTGCAAAAGATTCTAGCAGTTCAAATCAACCTCAATTCCCATAACAACATTTGTATTGAACCACTTTATTTGTGTACCTTAATTACCGGCTATAACAGCCATTGGAGTTAGTATGAACTTAAATGTAAACTAGAGGCAATGATCACGCAGATCAGGCAGAATATGGTGATTTTTGTAAATTTAGGTTAAAATCATTTTTTATTTTAAAGAAAACTTAAAGCTATCTTGATTGAATGAGAGGTCTTCAAATTTAAATTTAGAAGAAACAGGTTAACCCTCTGAGAGGCAGAGATATCTGGCATGCTTAAAAAACTAAGCAAAAGGAAGAGGGCATTTAACTCAAATGTAGAAGATAATTAATCTTCAGATGCAGAGACATCCGGCGTGATTAAGAATTTAAGCAACCTATGTTTCCAAAGATTTATTTAAAAGAAAGAAAAAATAATTTCAAAAGACTATAGCAGAAGAAGAATTTAAGGTTTGTGGCTGAAAAGAAAACAGTGTTAATAATCTAAGTAAGAAGAAGAGGGCATTTAACTCAAATTTAGAAGATAAGTTAATCCTCAGACGTAGAGACATTTGGCGCGAGTAAAAAATTAAGCAACCTATGGTTTCATAGATTCATTTAAAAGAAATAACAGTAATTTCAAGAGACTCTAGCAGAAGCAGATGCATGATTTAGGGTTTGCGGCTGAAAGGAAAACAATGTAGGAGTGTGAAGGGACAAAATTTGAAGGTAAAATTGAGATAAAGTTCAGAAAATTACAGAGTTGAGTATAATGATATTTACCTTGGAAAGAACTTTGAAGTGGAAGCCCGAAGCAACTGAAGGGAGGAAGACATCTCTGGCAGAAGCTTCTTGCACTGAAAGAAAGCACCTGTTCCTCGTCCAATTATTAAATAAAAATCAGTCCAGTCCAGGCATTTCACCTACTCTGTCATATTGTGAGAAATAAAGGAAGGTGGTGTCTCGAAACCCCCATCGCTGCTAACTTTAAACTGCCTTCTCAGTAAATTATAACGTTTTGTTTCAAAAGACTTTAGCAGAAGCAGATGCAAGATTTAGGGTTTGCGGCCCAGATGACCCCGAAGTCCCTGCGAAGAATCCCATAGTAATTTTCACAAAATGCACTAAACTCGAATCCTGTGATGCACCGCTGCTATAACCTTTAGTTTTGGTCTGTACTTAGTGTGGTGGATGGATGAGAAAATAAGTATAGAGACGTCAGCAAATTGCTCCAATTAGGATGTATGCCATTCAAAGGCATAACAAAAAGTTTTACACAAAATAGAATCTTGTAGTTAATACTTTGCACAGATAAATATTTGTATTATAAAGTTTGAACACAAGTTGAAAAGGACATATTCAACTAAGAAAATACAACACTTGGCCCTAAGTTCCTTTCTGCTGAGTGATGCGATGTTTGAGCATAAGCTCGATAGCCTATCCTTTAAAGCGCTTAACGAAATATAGCAGCCGAGAAATATAACAGCCGTAAGTGTCTAAAATCCTTAAAAATAGCTTGATCTGATCTGCATAGCAAAAGCTGCCATTTTCCAGCCAAATTTCATCATTGAAATGCTAAATTAATTTGTCCCGGACGCTATTGAATAAGTCACAGACACTTCGAGCTCTAACAATCCATATATAACCAAAATTTGCTATAGAGAGGCTAAATCTTTGGCTCAAACGATCTCCAGTAACAAATTGAGGGTGAAATGACCCATTTTCCAAACAAATTTTACCAATGAAATGTAAAGTTTTATACCATATCCAAATTCTTCTAAGAAAAGAATTTACCATTAATAACAAAGCAGTGTATAATAATTCAAGAACACATACGGTCGCAGAGGCGCTTGAGGTTGATCGAGCTGCTCCTTGCAATTCATTGAATCGACAAGCATAAAAAAGGCATGGAAGAAAAGGAAATTGTTGAAACGAGCCTCTCTCAAGGCCCTCTCCCTCTGAACTCAAGAAAAGCGAGAAATATTGCAGATTCTTTGAATCTATGGTCTCATAAACACCTCTGAAAGGCCGAATGGCTACTAAATCCCGAATCCCAAATCCCAACCTCAATCCCTATCAATCAAACAAAGAAATCACCGAGGTCGAACCCACAACATCGCCCTTATAAACAAAGAACACAGGATTTCCTGTAAGATTGGCAGACAAGTTATTGCAGCAGGTCGTGGAAGAGCAGAAAGCGGAAAGCAGTTTTGGTGATGGAGGAATAGTCAACTAAACAAGATTCCAATGCCAGCTGAATGTGGACACCAGGTGTCAACGTTAGAAACAAAAGGACGACAAAAGTGTCTTTCAAAGGAAGACCTATCGGCCTAAAAATGGTTGAAGGTTTATAAAACATTAAATATTTTATTATCGAAATGGTTAGAAGTTGGCTTCAAATATATTTGAATGGCTTTATATTCACTAAAAAAAAATAATAATATTAAAAATGACTTTGCATCTTCCCGACTAGTAAAGGCCATCAAATGCTGCCCAAAAAAATATCTGTGGACAGTCTAATTTGGTAAAAGCTTCTCAATGCAGCGTGCCCAAATAGGGCACATTTTTATTGAGTAATTGATTTGGAAAATGACGCCTAATTCCTTAGGGGCCATATTACATTAGAATGTGTTCTGTAAATAATATAAAAAAAAAAAAAAAATCTACTTAAAATATTATGAACGATTTTAGATGGCGAGATGGCTGCCAACCTGAAATGAAACATCAGTTTCGATAGTGGTTAATATCAACTAATAAAGACATCTCTCCATTTCTCTTTTACACAAATTAGATAAAATGTGAACATAATTGAAAAGAAGGAGATGTAGCTCACAGGTGTGGCCTGCACCTAGAGACTACACTCAGAACAGAGAGATCACTCTCGTACACTCTATTACCATCAATGAAAGATTACATCATTTAAGTACAACTTTAGAAATCAGGAAGTTGCAACCAAACTCCTAAATTCTAGAAACAAATCCTAAACTAAGGAGATACATTACAACTATGTAACCAATTCTCCATTAATACAAAATAATATTAATTATTTTCAACTCCCCCCCTTAATGGAGAAAGGGTTATCCTGGACTCCTAACATCCCTCTAAACAATTCAAACTTCACACGTGCAACAGGCTTTGTAAAAATATCAGCGATATTGTCACAAATTTTACAATATTCAACAGTAATTTCTTTTTACTATACTTTCTCTCTGATAAAATGGAGCTGAGTGTCTATATGTTTGGTGTTTTTATGAAACACTAGATTGTGTGCCAATTTAATGGTGCTTTGGTTGTCGCTTTTGATGGAGGTGGAATTCTTCTGTTCTTTTCCTGCATCATTGAGAAGCCTTCTCAACCAGATCGCTTCAAATGTCGTTGCACACAATGCTTGATACTCGGCTTCACACGAAGACAAAGCTACAGTACTCTGCTTCTTACTGCTCCATGCTATGACCCCGGATCCTATGTTGAGTGCGTAACCTGTGATGGACTTTCTATCATCCAAGTTACCTGCCCATTCTGAATCTTAAAAACCTGCTAGAATAACATCAGATGCGTCAGTGTATAAAATACCATAGTTAATAGTACCACAAAGATACCTCAACATTCTTTTTGCTGCTACCCAGTGACTTTCAAGAAGTTTTGACATGAATTGGCTCAACACACTAACAGAGTATGCCAAGTCAGGTCTGGTTGTTGTAAGATATATCAAGCTGCCAACCAGCTATCTGTACATTGTAGCATCAACCTCTTTAGTGCCATCGTCACTGCTCAACTTCAGATTCTGCTGCAAAGGTGTCGTTGTTGATCTACACTGATCCATACCAAACTTTTCCAACAGATTTCTGGCATACTTCCCTTGGGTAAGAAAAGTTTGTCCAGTATCTCTACATACTTCTAATCCCAGACAGTAATGAAGGCTTCCGAGATATTTCATCTAAAAACCTTGTTCCATAAGTATTTTGATTCCTCTGATTAAATCATCTGCATCTCCTATTATAATCATGTCATCTACATACAAAGAAATCAAAATAATCTGCCCCTGATTATTGTACCTGGTATACAAATTTGGGTCATTTAAACTTCTATGAAAGCCATACTCTAAAAAGAAATAATCAACCTTTTCGTACCAAGACCTGGGTGCTTTCTTTAAACCATATAAAGTCTTTTTCAATCTGCAAACAAGATGTTCCTGCCCCTGCTTTACAAACCCTTCTAGCTGTACTAAGTAAATTTCCTCTTTTAAATCACCATTTAAAAATGCAGATTTAACATCAAGCTGGTGTAATTCCCAATTACATTTAGTAGCTAAAGCAATAAGCATTCTGATTGTATTTAACTTTCCTACAGGTGCAAAAGTATCATCAAAATCTATACCTTCCTGCTATGAATATCCTTTTGCAACCAGCCTAGCTTTTAATTTCTCTATACTTCTGTCTGCATTCATTTTTGGTTTAAACAGCCATTTACATCCTATGGGTGTTTTTTTCTTAGGCAGCTGAACTAAATCCCAAGTGTCATTTCTAAGAATTGATTCCATCTCTTCATTCATTGCAGCCCTCCACTCCTTAAATTGACTAGTTTCTTTGTAATTAGTGGGCTCTACAATGTTCAAAACATTTGACATCAAAGCATAGTCTCTCAATTTTAATGGCTTTTGAGTCTTCCTACCTGATTGCCTTGGTAGGGGACTTACCTCAAATTTGTTTTCTTCAGCTATAACTAGGCTTGCATTATCACCTTCTTCCTGTTCTTCTTTTTGCTCTTCTTTCTGCTCCTGCTCTCTTTCATCCTCGCTACTTTCATCCATCAACAATTTAATGTGCCAATCATCACCAATGTCATCTTTCCCTTCCTGTTCATGAAACACTACATCCCTGCTTGCAAATGTCTTACGAGACTCAGGATTGAATAATTTATATGCTTTAAATCCTGTGCCATAACCAACAAAGTTGCATCTAACTGCTTTAGGGTCTAATTTCTTCCTATCAGCTTTGGGCATATGGGCAAATGCTTTTGACCCAAATACTCTTAGATGGTTTACCGCTGGTTTAAATCCATATAGAGCTTCAAAAGGAGTTTTGAATCCAAGATACCTGGTAGGACTTCTGTTCTTCAAATATATAGCAGTGTTAATAGCCTCTACCCAAAAAACTATTAGACAGACCCTTACCTTGTAACATGCTCCTTGCACACTCCACCAAGGTTCTGTTTTTGCGCTCTACAACTCCATTCTGTTGTGGTGTGTGTGGCACTGTATACTGCTGAGCAATCCCGTGAGATTTGCAGAATTTCATGAATTCCCTTAGCTTGTATTCTCCCCCTTGATCAGATCGGAGAATTTTTATACTCTTACCAAATTGTTTTTCCACGAAGGTTTTAAATTCTATAAAGCACTGGAAAGTCTGACTTTTCTTACTCAAAAAATAAACCCATGAATATCTAGTGCAGTCATTTGTAAATAACAAAAAATAATATGCTCCTCCTAGTGACCTTGTCTGCATAGGTCTGCATATATTAGGGTGCACTAGTTCTAAAATATCTGTTTCCTTCCTCCTATCATACACAAGAAACTATTCTCTATGCATTTTACCTAAGGCACAACCATCACAATTTAACTTTATATTACGAAAGATAGGGAGCCCCTCAACCATACCTTTCTTCTGCAATAACATGAGGTCCTGCAAATTCAAGTGACCGAATCTCTGATGCCAGAGTTGTTCGGCTGTCGATCCTCCTGCAACCATGGCTCGCTTTGGTATACTCTTTGCATCCAGTTTGTATAGGCTTCCAACTCGCATGCCTGTTGCAACTATTTCATTCCTGCAATCCTTTATCAAACAATGAGTCTTGAAGAATTCGACTTGCATATCTTGATCAGCCATCATGGATACAAATATATGATTTTTCTTAATTCCAGGTACATATAAAACATTTTTAAGTTGACTAATTTTTCCATTTGGTAACTTGACTGGAATCACCCCATGACCTTTAATCTCGTATCCACTATCATATCCTAAATAAATTTTTGATCCATTTGTACTTTCTTCAAGACTATCAAAAAATTCCTTTTTACCTATCATGTGTGAGGATGCTCCAGAATCAACACACCAAATATCGTCCTCATCAGATGCTGAAAGGGCACAGTCGACTATGAACAGTCGAAATTCATGACTGAAATCTTTATCTTCTTCTTCAACAAAGTATCCTCTGTGCTTTGCATTTGCCTGCTTCCTCTTTGCATCATCGGCCTGCTTCTTGAAGCATTCATTCTGTATATGACCCTTCTTTCCACAATAATAACATTTCTTTACAAAATGATTTGCAAGCATACCTTTATGAGAATTCTTCTGCGATGTTCCTTATTTCTGCTGTGGCTTCTTTCCTCTGAATGGTCGCCGTTTCGCCATCAGCGCAAGATCATCATTCTGGGGGTTCAGGTTCTGTTGCCGCTCCTCCTCTTCCAGCAAGATCCCTGTCATATCTTCAAATGTGGGCGCTTTCTCCCTTGCCACCAATCCAGTGACGAACATTTGAAATTCATCATGCATCCCACTCAATGTGATTGAGACAAGATCAGAGTTAGACATCGCCCGATGTCCGCCAATCCGTCTTTCACATCTTTAATTCGCGCAACAAATGCAGCATCAGTCTCCCTTTCGTCCATCCTCATTGAAAATAGCTTGCTTTTAAGCGCCATAATTCGACTTGTGTTCTGGGTCTGATACAGATTCTTGATGATCGTCTAGATCTCCGCGAATGTTTTACATTCTCTGATGTGTGGGATAATACCGTCCTTCACAGACATCTTCAACAAAACTTTCTCCTTGTTCTCTCGTTTCTCCCATTCTTGCTCCTATGTCCTTGCGTTCGACTTCAGCTCATCACTTGTAACTATGGACCAAGCATTCGCACCCTCAAGAAAGGTCTGGATCTTAAACTTCCAATTTGTGAAGTTAGATCCATCGAGTTTGCTAGACTCTTGAAGGTAAGATTCCATCATATTACTCATTCTGATCAGATCTACAAAATGAATCTACCCAACAGTAAAATAAAAACGATACCTGTTAGATCAATCTGTCACTTCTCTGCCACTGATCTACAGTATATGATAATCCCACTCCAATGAGAAAATTCGGCGTTTTTCATTACAGCCGAAAAATTGGTCTGATCAAAATTGATCCAATCTGCCTCTCCCAGATAGATCTACAACTTCGCCGATCTGCACCCCTTGCAAATCGCCAAACGAAGATGAGGCTTCCCGCAGATCCCCTTGAAGGTGAGTTGGTGCTCTCCCGAGCGAAAAATCCGAGCCAAAATAAAATCCGTGCAAGGCAAAAATGTTGGCGCGATTTTTCACTTAAATTCCGCACCAATGCGGTATTCTGGCACGTTGGCACACTTAATTAACAAATAGATGCGCCAATCCAGTGTTCTGGCACGCTCGTAAGCCAGAAACCCACTCCAACCCCCTTCTAGTCGGGAAAAAAAACTTTCGAGTCCGAGCCAGGTGTTCTGTAGTCCACCTGCTCAATTGAGCACAAAGCTCTTGTGTAAACGTGACCACAGAGGCACTTCAAGCCACAAAAGCAATTCTACCACATAGGCAAGCTAGCTACAAAAGAACTTCAGCCACAAAGGTGATAAAAGATCAGGCTCACCCAATCTGAGCTCTGATACCAAGATAAAATGTGAACAGAATTGAAAAGAAGGAGATGTAGCTCACAAGTGTGGCCTGCACCTGGAGACTACACTCAAAACAGAGAGATAACTCTTGTACACTCTATTACCATCAATGAAAGATTACATCATTTAAGTACAACTTTAGAAATCGGGAAGTTGCAACCAAACTCCTAAATTCTAGGAACAAATCCTAAACTAAGGAGATGCGTCAAAACTATGTAACTAATTCTCCATTAATACAAAATAATATTAATTATTTTCAACTAAATTTACACAGCCCATTGGATCTTGAAAGTCAAATATTTCCAACTCACTTAACCAGTTTAATACAATAAAATTCATGGAAATTTCTTCCTTAAAAGATACTAAGGAATGTATCATAAGCTCAAAAGTTCTTAAACAATAATAGTGTAGGAACGGGCCGACATAATCCACTGTTTAATATTCAAAAACATCACTACAACATAAATTGAATAAGGACATGGACATCGATTAAAATGAGTGAACTCACAATATGAAAATTAATGCCCTCTCATGAATAATAACCTACGTACACAATAATAGGAAATCCTTTCAAATATACATATTAATAGTAGTAAAAGTTGGCCCATGGGGATTTGGATTTACAGTGAATGGGTGCACTGTTAAGGAACTCCTTACAATAGGTCACTGGTTCAAATCCCCAGTGGGTGCTTACCTACCAAAAAAAAAATAGTAGTAAAAGTTGGATCACTATCTCAATTAACAACAATTCTTACATACACACATAAAATAGTTGAAACACTGGTTTCAAAAGAATAAGAATGAAAGTCAATTAATGAAATATTGAATTTAATTACATAGTTGAAGTAAATTATAATTTGTTGGTAAATAGTTTTTGTTAGGGTGGTTTAGTAAGTTTGACTAGTTCTCAAGTTACCTATTGTTTTTGGGTTCCTTATTTATGAAAATTCATGGTTTTTTCTATGGTATTTATGAAAAAATATAGGACATTAAAAGGTGGAAAGACTCCATATTAATTAGTACTAGTAACAAGTGAGATCCCATTAAAAGTGGCTATAGACATTACCACTTATATGGGTGTTTAGTAATCCTAACAACTAGTATCAGAGTGAAATTGGTTTGGTAGAGATAAATCAAGTGCTTCAATGTCCATACATTTAGAGCCAGGTTATGAGATGTGTGAATGTTAGCTGGTGTCTTCCTAGAGGTGCAAAGGTGAATCATTGTGTGTTGGAAATATGAGGAAGCATGCAAATTTGAACCAGATGTCAAAATTTTTGTCAAAGCAGTCTAAGAGTGAACTGGTCATGTTGTTCATTCACCAGCGTAAGGTGTTGAGAAATGGACGAAGTTGAGCATTGCAAAGTTGAGGGTTGTAAATTCAAGTAGAGGAAAATGAAGTAATGAGAATACTACCTTTGTCCCCTTGATCTTATCTGGATTGTTGATTCTTTGAACATTCGGAAATCAGACGGACAATAATTGACCATGACCATGTCCATTTGATTGCCAAATATTCGGGGAATTGGAAATCGATATAAGGATTCCCGCTCCATCCACTAAAGAAGCCTCGGAGTTATTTTTCGATGTGGTTTGCGATGTGGTTTTTGGAGGTCAACAAGTTCTTGACAATAATATAAAGGATATTGGCAGAGAAATTGCTTGTGAGTTTCAAGGTTTTCCATTGGCTATAGATGTGTTCATTGCAAGCATCATTTCCAAAACAAATCTAAATGAGTGGAAAGTTGCATTAGATCAAATGAAAATTGTGGATCTAGATTTTTTCAGTACTCACATTGGGGTTGATGTAAAACTCTATCAACACTTAAAATAGAGTTATGATCATTTTATTCATTTTAATCTGAAGAATTTTTTTCTTTCTTTTCTGCATTAGGCCATGTTTCCAAAAAGTGAAGAAATTCCTGAGGATAGTTTGATACAAATATGTATAGTCAAGGATTTTATGGAGAGTAGAAATAGAGCTGGAAAACCTAATGGGTCTAGGACGCAACTATGTGATACTATTTGCAGGACATTGTTTGATAGAAGGGAAAAATGAAGGGCATCTTGTTGTTATTGTGGCAAATGGCTTATCACTTTAGGGATAAAAACTCATGATGTCTGCCAACATAATAAGAAGCGAAGCACTGGCTTAAATAAACTCCAGTCACACCTAATGATGCCAGCCTAAGTCTCATATACCATAATGATGTAGCCTAAGCCGCATATACCCACATTATGCAAATAAAGTTGCATGTCACACCATGTCCTAGGAATTCTAAAATTCCATACTTAGTGAAAATTCTCTTAAATCAAGGTTTAAGGCTCCTTAAATAAACACTATGCGGAAAACATTCATTTAACTATCCCATAGGTTTGGCTTTGGGTTATTCACCTCCTGCGCTTATCAGCCATACCTTGGTCTTTAGAATTTGGTAAAAACTCAAATTTAACCTATAAAACATTAATTTTGTTCATTTCTATTATAATTTCCATATAATAGGAATATTTCATAACCCACACTTAAACCTTACCTTTCCGCCATTCTTCAAACCTTTGCAGATATATCGATGCTCTCCTTAGTGCATTA
>APFE031683736.1:0-18329 GCA_000404065.3 Pinus taeda
ATTTTAAATTATTTTTATTTTATATTTTATTTATTCTAGTTTAAGAATTAAACTATTAAGTTAATTTAATTTAATTAATCTAATTAATTAAATTAAATTAAATTAATTAATATGCATTAATTAATTAATTAGGGAATTGATAAACCAAACCTTTATGCTTCCAAGGGTCCCGGGTGTTTTATTTGTCTGATCAGGGGAACCCAGTTTCCACTGATTTCACTTCCATTGTCCCTGTTGAGGTTCCGCGGGAATTTCATAATTTCAATGGCCTCCCTGATTTTTCTTTTATGATAATTGTCCTCTCTTGCAATTACCTTGGCGTCCTCCAAGCACATATGGTGTTTAGTCTTGGATGAGTGCTCTGCAAGGGCTGATGTGCGGGATCTTTCATTCTTTATGTCAGCCACGTGCTATTTAAACATTACATGCCCTGGCTTCTATGCATGAGCAGTGTTATATCTTACTGAATATGATCAACTCCTTAAGCCCAATGGAAGTCTTTTTAATGTCTATCCAGCCAACCTGTCTATTAAATTACTTTACTAGAGTTAGCCCTCTTATCAACAAACAAAATTAATAACTTTTTTGAGAGAGCCCTCTCAGGCTAGGGAGGCTAATCCTTAGTCTAAAGATTGGTCTGAAACAGTTACACAGAGTCTATCTGATCAGCAGCCCTTCAGTGCTGGATTTTGTGATAACAACTTCCATTGATGGAAACCCTGCACAATGTAATACATTTATTTGTATAAGTGGTATACTTTCATACTATGTTTGAAAGTGTCTCATTGTGGTAGGCTCCTCGATGTCCCTGCTAAGAAATAAATGCACAAATAACATAGTCGGAGGTGCGTGTCTAAACCTCAAATAGTTGCTGCAGGTCAGGTAATGTGAATAGTGGTGCATAATAGAGGCGATTATTCAACTCAGAAAATGCATTCTTTTGGGTTTCCTACCAAAAAAAAATTTCTTTTTTTACTCTGCCCATGGTGACTTGACTTAAAGGCCAAGTGATATGAGAGAACCCCAACACGAACCTGTGGTAGAAATTGGCAAGACCTAGAAAACAGTAGAGCTCTGTTATAGTGGTTGGGGTTGGCCAATCCTAAACGACTTGTATCTTGGTTGGGTCCACATTCACACCCTTCGCATCAATTATGTACTCCATATATTGAGCCTTGGTTATGCCAAAAGTGCATTTCTCCAAATTGGGACACATCTTGTGTTATCGTGGGGTTTGAAGGACTTGTCGAATATGGTGGAAGGTTCTCTTCCCAAAATTGGCTGAAGATCAAGGTTTCATCTAAATACACCACCACAAATGCATTGGTGAAGAGTCATAACATGTCTTCCATCAATCTCATGAATTTTTCCGGGTCATTTATCAACCCGAAAGGCATGAACAATCATTCAAAAAGGCCCTCCTTGGTTTCGAAGGTAGTCTTCCACACATGGGGGGGTTCGCTCGACACCTGGTGATAACTGGACTTCAATTCAATGTTGCTGAAATATTTACCCCCCTTGAGCTGGTCCAGAAGGTCATAAATCTATGGGATTGGCTACTTATTCCAGACATTGATCTTGTTAATTTCTCAATAGCCAATACAAAGTCTCCAGGTTGCGCCCTTCTTTTGTACCAATACAATTGAGTTCCCATAGGGTGATGAGATTTTCTTGATGTGATCATTTTGCAATAGCTCCTGAACCTTCCCCTTGATCTAATTGTTCTCCAGAATGGAGTGTTGATACATCAGTCCATTGGATAGCAGCACACCTTGGGTTATATTGATGGTGTGTTTGACCTGACAATGAAAAGGTACCCCTGTAGGTGAGGTGAAAATGTTCCTGTACTCCTCCATGACCTTGTTCATCTACTGCACCTGTGTGGAGGATCCCTATCTAGAAGTTATGGACACAACATTCTTCTTTACCTGATGGAAAATCATAAGGAAAACAAATTTCCTAGTCTGGGAAATGATCTTTACTGCATTTCTTTGTAGTGATCAAAGAGATGGCGGTAGGCTACGCTACCTCTAGTATCCTGTATAACTTATTTCCAAAAGTAATAATCATAGAGCAAGGTGTAGACTCATATACAACATGTCGCTTCAACAAGTATGATTGTCCTAGTAATACATCACAAACTTCAAGAGGAGAAACATCACACAATACCTCATCCATGAGGGGCATGATTTTGTAGGGAAGGAGGCAGTGCTGGGTGACATAGAGATATCTTCCTTGGTGTAGCCACCAGATGGTGTATGGCTGTAGATGCGTTGTAGTCGGTAGGCCCAGACACTTCATGACATCTGCTTAAATGAGGTTCTTTTGGCTCCCACTATGAAAATGAACTAAACTGGAGAACCTGATCCAAAAGGATCCGAGAAAACTCTGTAAGTTTTCATGAACTCTTAAAATTATGCTAAAGATTAAAAATCTTATGAAGATCAAGCTATTAGAGGAATCCTCATGACAGTTGCGAATGGTAATTAGTACGAATCAACGAGGGCCGTCGATCTAGCGCGCAGAGCGGTAAACCATGGTAAATTGCACTGGCACTAACTGACAGTTGTAGGGATGAATTTGGAGTAGTGGAGGTAGTTTTTGATATGTTATTAGTGACAAGTCGTTACCTCTCAGTGAAGAGAAGTCCCAAGTACCCAGACCCGAAATATTATGAAATGCGGAAAAGTAATTGTTTCGGTTCAGTCGAGAGCTGGATTCCACAAAACTGGCAAGATATCGGAAGAGCTCGAGGTGATAAGCGGTTTCAACCAAGTTCCACCCGATGCCACACATCGATTGCCATGTGCCCAGTGGAAGAGAGAAAACCGCTCACATCAGGCGGGTAACCATCGAGCTACTCAACCGCTCGATATGAGTGACCACCATAGGATTTGGGGAGCCCAGATCAATGGCAAAGACGCGTTCTGATGGATGACTGGATTTGACGAGGTTATAGAGCAAGATCACATGGGATTTGAAGTCCGATATGGACAATGAGTTGGCAGAAGATTCAGTTTCGCGGGCATTCTTGGAGAAAACGGAAATAACGACCGTTCAAACATGTCCAAGAGAACTGACACACTAATCTGTTACAGAATAGGTGGCCACCTCCCTGTCAAACGTTATGAAGTGACCGTAAACACCGAAAGAAGGGATTTGAACAGACAGAGGCGAGGAATCAAAAAGCCGAGAAGTGGAAATGAACAGTTAGGAAGCAGATGGCTTTAAAGCCACAGACTAACAAAGAGTGAAGAGGAGTAGGAGTAGGAGAAAAAGCAAGAGCAGAAACAGAGAGAAGAACCCAAACTGACCTAAAGGCAGCATCGAGCCAGAGTTAAGATAGAGCGAGAGAGAGTCAGAGAGTCTGTGAAATCCATAGAAGGCCTGAGAGGTTCAAGCGAACTCCTCTATATGCCTATCATGTATTGAGTCTTAGATTGGGCTCATACTATTGTACTCAACAGAGATAGAGAGTCAGTGAGGAGAGTCTGTGTCCTCCTGCGATACTTGGGGAATCCAAGTATAGTCTTACTGATGTATATCTATTGTGTGAGCCTCGAATTGAGCTCACTATTGTAAGAACTCTGCTTTGAAAACATAATAGAGAGGCCACCACTGAAGGCAGGACTAGGAGATGTAGCCCAAGAGTATTGGGTGAACTCCTTATTAAACTTTTTGTGTTTATATGTGTTGCCTGCTATGTTTTCTTTACTTTTCCATTACTTGTGTATTTCACAATCTTATCGACCCATTGCAAAAACTAACACAGGCACATCCATGCACATGAGTCTGTAATACCTTATTAATTGTCTTAGATCAATTACAGATCAAGTGGTATCAGAGCATTACGTTGTTAAGGTTAGACAAGCTTGTGTTGGATTGTTGATGAATGATAACTAGATGAAAGCCTAAATTAGGAAAAGGGGAATTGGTTGAATTTGACCCAGAAATTGGTAGAGTCTATAGTAGGAGGAAAATGTTAAAAGAGACTCCTTTGGAATCAGACCCTCGGTTCCTTGATAGTTTCTTGACTATGAGAACCATGGTAGAGGAAATGTATAGAGAATTTAAGAAGGGTTAGAAAGAAGAGTCTTCAATTTCCCATAACAAAGAAGCAGAAGAATCTCTCCTAAATGACCATTCTAAAGGCAAAGGGAAAGAAAAAAAACTTCCCACACCTCCTGATAGTCCTGAAAATAAAAAGAAGAAAGCATCTTTTATTAAATTAGATGTTAAATTTGATTTGCCAATATATGATGGAGAGCTAAATGCAGAGAATCTGGATATTTGAATTAGACAGATTGATGTGTATTGTAGGGTGCAGAGCATTGACTCAGACAAAAGTAAGATTCAGCTGGCCAGCCTACGCCTTGGAGGAACTGCCTTATTATGGTGGGAAGGCAGGACACAAGTTGACATGAAGATGCATGGAAGATTGCTTTCAAAACGAAGTAAGGGCTGTATGAATGGCTAGGTATGCCTTTTGGCTTAACTAATGCACCTGCCACTTTCATGAGAGTAATGAATGATGTACTCAGGCCTTTTATTAATGATTTTGTAATTGTATATTTGGATGATATTCTTGTATTTAGTAAAACATGGGAAGAACATTTGCAGCATGTAAAGCAGACTCTAGATGTTTTGAAAAAAGAAAATATTTATGTTAAATTATCAAAATGTGAATTTGGAAAAACATATTTGAATTATTTGGGTCATATAGTAAGGGGTGTTAGATTGAAGATAGATCCCTCTAAGGTTGCTGTCATTGTAAACTAGCGTAAACCCAAATCTTCTACTGAAGTTAGAAGCTTCCTAGGGGCAGCACAATATTGGAGAAAGTTTATTACTAACTTTTCCTTAATTGCAACTCCCTTACATGTGTTGACCGGATTGAACAAGGTGTTTCAGTGGGGAGGCAAATAGCAGAAATCCTTCGACACCTTGAAAGAAAAGATTAGTACAACACCAGTACTAGCATGTCCCGATCTTCAAAGACCATTTGAGATTGAAACAGATGCCAGTGACTATGCCATGGGAGCAGTGTTGATGCAGCATGGTAAACCCATATGTTATCATTATGAAACATTTAATTCTACAGTAGTTAATTATCCCACATATGATAAAGAATTGTATGCATTAGTACAGAGTGTGAAAAATTGGAAACATTATCTAATGGGCAAAGAGACAATTATACATACTAATCATCAACTACTTCAATATTTACACTCACAAACTAAGTTGCAACAATCAAGACACTATAGGTGGATGGGTTTTCTACAACAGTTTCATCTTGTCATCTGATATAAAAAGGGCATACACAATAAAGTTACAGATATGTTGTCCAAACCAATCGTAAATGCATCCACTATAGTTAAGCATAACTCAGTATTGCATGAAAGCTACATTGAACAATATGCTCAAGATATAGATTTTAAATATGTATATGCAACTTTAAGTCATGGAAAACAAGTATAAGAATTGGATTATCATATTAAGGACCAACTCTTGTATCATTTGGGAAAGTTATGCCTTCCTCAAACTGAGAGAATAAAGATAATTCGAGAAGCACACACTTCTCTAATATCAGGTCACTTTGGGGTGTGTAAAACAGTTGCAAAGCTGCAAAGATTTTGTTATTAGCTGAAAATGCATGAAAACGTTTCTAGATATGTAAGGGGGTGTACCATGTGTGCAAAAAGCAAGTCCATCAATAGAAAACTAAGCTTGTACACTCCACTACCAGTTCCTTCTCATCCTTGGGAAAGTGTGTCCATGGATTTTGTTGGGGGATTGCCTAAATCTAGAAAAGGTCATGACTATTTATATGTTATTGTGGATAGGTTCAGCAAAATGTGTATTTTGATACCCTGTAACAAATAGATTACAACTGAACAAATAGCAAAGTTGTTCTTTCAGCATGTATGGGTTCATTTTGGATTACCCACTTCCATTATATCTAATCGAGATTCCCGATTTGTGGGGAAATTTTGGTCGAGTCTATGGGAATTGATGGACACCAGACTGAATAAGAGCACAACTTTTCATCCGAAAACAAATGGCCAAACATAGGTAGTCAACAGGACAGTGATCCAGTTGCTCAGAGGATATTGCAGCAAGCATCCCAAGCTTTGGGATGAACATTTGTGTTATGTGAAACATGCTTACAACCGTGCTAAACATTCTTCTACAGAGATATCTCCTTTTGAGATCTGTTTTGGTTTCATACCAAGGTCTCCCTTGGATTTTGTCTTTGGTAAAGAAATAGCAGTTGTTGGACACGGTGATGTGGAAAAAGCAACCCGATTCATTGAACAGATCCAATAAATTCACCAGGCAGTGCAGGAACAACTGGAAAAGAGCCAAGCCAAGTACAAGGCAAGGCATGATAAGCATCGGATTGAGCATAGTTTCCAAGTTGGTCATCAAGTTTGGTTGTATATAAACAAAGACCGAATGCAAGGTGAAGGTAAGAAGTTGAAGCCAATAAGGTATGGGCCTTTCAAGATACTTGAGAAAATTGGCGAGAATGCTTTTTGCCTTGATTTGCCAGCTTACATGCACATCTATTCAGTAGTTAATGCAGAAAGCTTGAGACTATTTGAACCTTCATTAATTGAAGATACCAAAGAGCAGAGTCAGTTGCCTTCTATTGATGATCTGTTGTCTGAATATCTCAATGAGTTGCAGGAAGATACAGTTCTGGACAAGAAGGTGAGAACTACGCGTAGAACGGATGTTGAGTACCTCAAGATTGGACTCAAAGGTTCAAAACTGAGCAGTGCAAGATGGATAGAAATTGAGCAGGCGAGGAAGCTGTATCCTCATTTGATTGATGCTTAAAAACCAAATTTTGGTTGTCCAAAATGTTTTTTAGTGGGAAGGTGTGATCTAAAAGGATCCTAGAACACTCTCTAAGTTTTCATGAAATCTTAAAATTATGCCAAAGATTAAAAATCTTGTGAAGATCAAGCTATCAGAGGAATCCTCATGGCAGTTGCGAATGGCAATCAGTGTGGATCAACGAGGGCCATCAATCTAGCGCATAGAGCGGTGAACCATGGTAATACGCACTGGCACCAACTGGTAGTTGCAGGGATGAATTTGGAGCAATGGAGGTAGTTTTCGATATACGATTGGTGACAAGTCGCTAATCACACATCGCAGGGAAAACCTCTCAGTGAAGAGAAGCCTCGAGCATCCGGACCCGAAATATTATGAAATGTGGAAAAGTAATTATTTTGGTTCCGTCGGTGGCGGGATTCCACAAAACTGGCAGGATATCGGAAGGGCTTGAGATGGTAAGTAGTTTCAACCAAGTCCCACCCAATGCCACACATCGATTGCCACGCGCCCAACGAAAGAGAGAGAAAACCGCTCACATTGGGCAAGTAACCATCGAGCTACTCAACTGCCCAATATGAGTGACCGCTGTAGGATTTGGGGAGCCCAGATAAACGGCGGAGACACGTTCCGATGGATGACCGGATTTGACAAGGTTATAGAGCAAGATCACATGGTATTTGAAGTCCGATATGGACAATGAGTTGGCAGAAGATTCGGTTTCATGGGAATTCTTGGAGAAAATGGAAATAACGACCGTTCAAACATGTCCAAGAGAACTGACACACTCATCCGTTACAGAATAGGTGGCCACCTCCCTGTGAAGCGTTATGCAGTGACTGTAAATGCCGAAAGAAGGGATTCTAATGGACAGAGGTAGGGAATTAGAAAGCCAAGAAGTGGAAATGAATAGTCAAGTAGTAGATGGCTTTAAAGCCACAGACTGATAGAGAGTGAAGAGGAGAAAGAGCAGGAGTAGAAGCAAGAGCAGAAACAGAGAGAAGAAGCCGAGCTGACTTGAAGGCAGCATCAATCGAGAGTTAAGACAGAGTCAGAGAGAGTCAGAGAGTCTATGAACTCCAGAGAAGGCTTGAGAGGTTCAAGCGAACTCCTCTGCATGCCTGTCATGTATTGAGTCTTAGATTGGGCTCATACTATTGTAGTCAACAGAGACAGAGAGTTAGTGAGGAGAGTCTATCTCCTCTTGCGAGACTTGGGGAATCCAAGTACAGTCTACTGATGTATATCTGTTGTGTGAGACTCGAATTGAACTCACTATTGTAAGAAATCTGCTTTGAAAACATAATAGAGAGGCCACCACTAAAGGCTAGACCAAGAGACGTAGCCTAGGAGTATTGGGTGAACTCCTTATTAAAATTGTTGTGTTTATATATGTTGTCTGCTACGTTTTCTTTATTGTTCCATTTCTTGTGTATTTTGCAATCTTATTGATCTGTTGCACAAAATAACATAGGCACATCCATGCACATGAGTTTGTAATACCTTAGTAATTGTCTTGGATCAATTACATATCAGAACCCTTCACCCACATATGTGAGTGGAAGGGGTGTTCCACCTCCTCTAGATCTTTAGGCTCATTCTTCTAGATCTTAGTGGTGGCCACAGTGGCACTGGGATCTGCCTTAATGATGTGATTCTCTTTGTCATTCCTCTTGTCGGGTTCTAACTGAGATTCAGAACATGTGTCTGATTCAAAAGCCTTTAGCTCAACCACCAATGATTGCTTGGCCTAACACTCACTTGTGTTGTGAGTGGAGCTCTTATGGAACTCACACCATTTCCCATGTCTCTATTTTCCTTCATAGTGTTTTATTTTATTGCGGCTTCGATGGATTGTCCTAGGTCACCCCTATTTGGCCTTGTCCTTTGCTCTATGGTTTGGGGGTGCCTTTTCCTTGATTTAGATTCGCAGATCCAAAGTCTCACTTCTTCTATTTAAACTTCTACTCAATCTTGCAAATGTTAGATTTTAGGCTTCTGTGGAAGTTTTTTGCAGTGGCATGATCCGGATTATCCACAGTTTTGTGTTCATTCTGTCGACGTTTCAAACCCCAAAGAGGGTCCATCATCAAGACTAATAGAATATGAATGAAAGCTTATTGAGAGAAGAGTCAAATGACCCGGGAATAAATAGACCTAGATCCCTAATTTTTAAGGAAGCCGACACTCATATGTATGATTTCTTATTTATTTTATTTTAATATTTTATTCAAAGATTAATTTATTAGTTTATAATTTAATTTTTTAGTTTATAGTTTGATTAATTAGTTTAATCTGGTTCATAATTTTTATTTATTTATTTATTGTTATTTACCATATTTATTATTAAGCCCTAGTTTTCTAATTAATCAATTATCTAATTAATTAATTAATATTTCATCTCTTTAATTTATTTGTTTTTTTAATAATTATTTTAGTTTAATTAATTGACTAATTATTTTATATTAATTTTTTTTAAATCTAATTAATTAATTAAAATTAAAATGGATGTAATTAAATTAAATTAAATTAATTAGATTAAATTAAATTAATAAGCTTTGATTTAATTAATTTAATAATTCTAATTTTTATTTTAAAATTAATCAAGTAATCATTTTATAATTCTTTCAATTGCTTTTATCTATTTAATTGATTAATTAATTTAAATTATTAATAAATTTAATTCTAACTCTTTCCTATTGTTTTTATTTTATTTTTAATTATTATTAATTAATCAATTTTTTTTATTTAAAATTAATCCAATTTTATAATTTTTATTGATTTAATTGATAATTTCTTATTTATATTTTTTTTAATTATTTTATTATTGTTATTTAATCATTTTATCATTTTTTCAAGGATTTAACCTATTAGCTATAATTGTCCCAACTAATTAATAATAATTAATTTTTATTTTATTTCTATTTTATTTCCATTACTTAATTAAATATATATTTTTTATTAATTAATAATTTATATCAATTTTGATTATTTTATCATAATTTTATAATTGTATTAATCATTTGTCCATGAGTTGTTGTTTTTATTGCAATGAGGTTTTCGTATTTAGATTAGGAAAATAAAATCGATGAAACAAGGCATATAGACGTTTAAGTTGAGTTTGGTGGGATCATTATGAAAATGTATGAAATGTGGTCCACAAGGGTTTGAAGGTTGGGGCCTTTAGTGTGTAAATTGGTGGCTTGCTGAGGGAGTGGTGGCTTCCTTCAAGTGGTGGCCTAAGAAATATTAGGGGTGGGGCCCTGTAATAGGTTGGAGCTTGTAATAGGTTGAGGCTTGCATAGTTGAAGAAGTGGTGGACTTTTTCAGGTAGTGGCCTGGAGTAAGTGGTTGCTCACATACATCACAAGTTAGGGCTTGCACACTTGTGGTAGCCAATGGATGGATGTACTGAAATTTTTTCTTAATAAGAAGAGAAGCAAATCATGCAATGGTTTTTATCTTGGAAGGGTTTCCACCTAACATTTGGTGTTCTCATGGTTTACGTATTTCTCTTGTGTTCTTGTGCTTTCATGGTCAATATGTTTCTCATATGATCTGGCTCATGCTTGTGTTATTTTATGATTTTATTGTATGGTGCTAGCTAATCAATCGAATCATTAGTTAATTGTAAGGAAAGGAAATAAGTTGTAATAAATAATCAATCTATTACAATACTTCTTCAAACCCCCTTACTATTGTTGAGCTCCGAACATATGGGTTTATCGAATTTTCTCTTTCTTTCATCACCTCAATTCACAATTTTAATATTTCCATCATATTTTTCTCATCAAGATAGTATCAATGGTATAAATTTCTTCTCATTTTGAGCTCTATATATAAAGTTATTCCAACTTGAAAATACCCCCCTTTAAGGCCACAACAAGATTTGTACAATCCATGGCCCGATTGTCATAATGGAGCCTCGCCATATTAGAATATTCCATAAAATGTGCCTTGTCTAAATCCCCAAGGTTCTAGTATTTTAATAAGTTAGTAGGTATGAAATGCCAATATCTCAATGTACTAATAGACCAATATGTTGATATAGAATTATCCTCCAATAATATACTATAGAGATATCCTCTAATATGTCGATATGGTTAAAATATTCCAATACGATGATATAGAGATATCCAACATGGAATATTGGGCTACTTGTGAATTATTTATAACTTCAAAGCATTCCAATATTTTGATAGGATAATAAGCTAGTGGCTATTTTAGCATGCCACCTAATATCTTTGACATATAATCACAACCTGACATGTAGTGAAAGTTGACATCTCCCATGCCACATGGTACTACTAACATGTGCCACACATTAGGGGAATGTTGAGGTTAAAACTAGCCCTTGGAACAAAGAATGTACTAACAAAATAACTTTAAAATAACTAAAAAGATTCAAGATGATGATCTCAACCACAGGGGTAAATATTTTGGAGGGAAAAGAAGAAAATGACCTTTTATAATTGCATTTTTGGTTAAATCCTAATAGGCTTACTCAAATGTGAACTATAGACACCAGTTGGATGTGAAATTAAATTCCACATCCAACGAGTACCCACTCAGCATACTTTTGAGCATATCCACATCAAAAAAAAAAAATGAAATACATGAACACATTTTTTTCATGTATTTTAATTTTTTTATTTATTTATTTATTTATTATTATTATTATTATTTTATGTCGGTCTACTCAGAACTATGTAGAGTGAGTACTCATTGGATGTAGAATTTAATTACGCATCCAACACATGTATGAACTTGACCTTTGAATCAACCTATAAGGATATAAGTCGAAAATATAATTACAAAGTACTTTCCTTTTTTATTTTCTTTTTTCAGAGGAAATATCTAGGTAGATCCATTAGAAGGGATGAAATCCCACTGACTTAGTAGAAAAGCCTAACCCCAATGGAATGAAGGAGAATTTCCCTCATGACATCCCATTAGAAACCTTTATTTTTATTTAAAAATTCATAAATATTATTTTAATTATTATTTTATCCTTTTCTTTAGGAGGCCCTAATCCTGATCTTGGGGGAGGCCCGGAGATCTAAAAAAATGAAATGTCAGAAGAAAAAAGGAGAACACACAATAACAAAACCACAAAGAAACTTTTTTTGTTAAAATGGATAATAACTGTAAAGGCTACATTGTGGTGGACAATCTGTCCTTTTACAAAATGTGCCTTGTTGCTTATAGCCTTTTTTGGTGACAATACCACAGGTAAATCCCATGGGTGGGTAAATACCATGGGCAAATGAATACCATGGGTTGATGTCACATACAATACCATGGGCAAATACCATGGGTGGATGCCACTTAGAATACCAAGGGTGGATGAATACCATGGGTGGATGTCACTTACAATACCATGGGTAAATTCCATGGGTGGATGCCATTTTCCATTCGGATCATTCCTCCCTCCTTAATAAGAAATGCTTCACATTGTGTGAAGTCCCCTCCCGCGAAGCCTTTGTTGAATATGAAGAGCCACTGAAGAGAAGGGTTTTGTGTGGTTAACTCATAACCATGATGACTGAAGATATGAGGATAGAGATACCCTGTAATGCTTGTGACCAACTGTGATACTGACAGTGTGTGGCCTAGAAAATGGACTTCAATGAAGTGTGGTTTTTTGGATGACGTATAACCATGACAAACAAAGATCTAAGGATATAAATACCTTGTAATGGTTGTGACCAGCTGCGATACTAACAATGTACGACCTAGAAAATGGACTTCAATGAAGTGTGGGTTTTGTATGATCCATAACCATGAAAAATGAAGATCCGAGGATAGATATACCCTGTAACACTTGTGACCCACTGTGATACTCAATGTACAACCTAGCAAATGGACTTTGATGACAAGGATTTTGTGTCGTTGACCCATAACCGTGATGTTGATTGTTGATGAAGTAGTAGGTACCTACATAGTCTGGGGTGGGATGGAATGTCTCCAAACAACCCAAGTCGGATGCTTCTATGTTGAAACTGATGAATGTGAAGCAAGTAACTACTAAAGTAGGGTGGGAGGGCACATCTCCAAAGGGAACCTGTTCCTAATGCTGCTCCATATTTAAAATGGGCATAACACGGTCAATATAACTCAAAATATTTATTATAACCTGTTTTTGGAAATATAATGATCATTCTACATCTTCCCATGTGATTTTATTACCTACCTGGACACTTTGGAAACTCATATTCACGCTACAATTGTCTTGCCACCATAAAAGTTTTGAAAAAAAATAGCTGATTTTAAATTAGTGATATCTCCCTCATCCGATTCAACCAATTTTGTTTTTGAAATTGGGTGATTTTTTTAGAAGAACTTAGATCTACAATGATTTTTCTGAAATTCTGCACACAAACTACAAAAATTGATAGGATCTCTGTCATCCATGAATTGTCATTAGAAAAATTTCTACAAAATGGATGATTTTAAATCAACGATATCTCCCTCATTCGGAATCCGATTCGGTCACTTTTTTTTTGAATTTGGGTATTTTTTTCACAACAAATCCAAATATGCTATTTATTTTTGTAAATTTTGCACCAGAAATTTTAGATATGATCTTCAAACTCATCGGCCAAAAAAATTCCTGCAAACAAAAATGAAAAAAAGAAAAATTCTTCCAGCTTTGCCCAAGAAAGTGCTCTATGGAGGTCGTAGCATGTGCCTAAAGTTTGTTAAATATTGCTGCAAAAATTGAAACTAAAATATACATAAAACCCTCATTCTTATTGAATCGTAACCTGAATCTAATACCACTGATCTAGATCTTGGTGGAGACCCTAGATCTAAAAGAATGAAATGTCAAAAGAAAAGAGGAGAACACACAATAAGAAAACCACAAAGATTTTTTTTATTAAAATATATAATAACTATAAATTCTACAATGTGGTGCACAGTCTATCCTTTTACAAAATGTGACTTTTTACTTCTATCCTTTTTTGGTTACAATACCACAGGTAAATTCCATGGGTGGGTAAATACCATGGGCGAATGAATACCATGGGTTGATGTCACATACAATACCATGGGAAAATAACATCGGTGGATGCCACTTACAATAACATTGGTGGATCCAATTTTCCATTTGGATCAGGCCCACTTTAGACATAAAAATTCCTCTAATGATGTCAATCATATTTGCTTAGCTTGCATGCCAAAAACACCAAATCTGGATGACACGTGTCCTCCACATGAAATTTCCATGTCATTATTTTCTAACACCATCATGATATATTTGGTAGTGTTTTGTGGCAATGGTGTGCTAAAAGACACCTCCTTAGAAATTGGTTATCCTTTGCAAAGGATCACAGATAGAGTTGGTGTTGTTAGTGAGAAGACTAGATCAACAAGGCATTACAAATAGTGAAAAAAATGCATATACAAACATAAACTAAAACAAAGAGATAAATACACGAACAATGCTCAATGGAGCAAACAAGTCAACAAAATAAGGGAAAAAGATCCCTTTATTGACCACTGGTAGTAGAAGTTGAATACAATAGATGGATCTCAAAAACTTGAAGAGAATTCTTTGAACTATGGTGCTAAAAAATCCTTAGCAAGGAGGTTCTTTCCTCAATATCTTTGCAAGCTTCTCCTCTTTCTCAAAGAATTATGAAGACTCTCCAATGGTGGACTCTTCTCCTCTCACTAAGATGATGGATTGCTTAGAAGTAATATGGCCAACATGATAGTGCTCTTGCTTTCTTTGGCTTCAATAGTGCAATGTTGGTTTTCTCTGATAGAAATTTGGTCAACATAACATTGTCTCTTCTTTTGGTTCTCCCATGGCTTGTTTATATAGGAAATTTTGAACCCATCTTCCCTCTCTTCATTCAAGAATGATAGTGAGTGAAGAGTAGGACAAGATGATTCCATTGAGGGTTGCATATATTTAGGGTGACCCCAAGTTGGTTTTCCTTGACTGGCAATGTCAGGGAATCCTACCCCAAGTGTGGGAAGTGGTCCTGAAGAAATTTTCCTTGACCGTGGGGCTTTCAAAGAAAAAGTTTCTCGGTCACACTTTAAGCCTTATTTCTTGGTGCACGGTCCAAATTTTTACTTAATAACCTTAGAAGAAGTTAATTTTTTGGAACTTCCATAATGCTTTTAGCTGGAAAATATTTATTTGTACTTTCTATTAGACAACCTTAGCTATCTTTTATAGTGTATGATTTTTTGGTGTTAACAATTTCCCCCTGATGTATGAGATTAGGAGCACACATATAGCCGAAGTACATCACATCTTTCTGTTCGAATTGAGAGTCTAAGTAACTTTTTGAGAGAGAGGATAACTTGTTATGGAGGTGAGTAAGGAAACCCCTTGACTTTGTATAAAGGATAACCATGCTTTCAAGAAAACCTAAAGAGTAAAAAAGTGTCTATACGAGGCGAGCATATCCTATGCTCGTTATGATGACTAGTGAGGATTTATTACAATCGGAGAAGAAATGGTTCTGTCTAGTCAACATTGTGGTGGTTGATGTTGGCTTGTTGGGGCCTGACCCAGGTTCATAGGTGATTTAGCCAAACAAATCCCAGTACTACTGGCCCTTTTGGCAATAGTCCGTGGAGCACGGAGTGAGGTCTCACCCGAAGTAGTATGGGAGGGTGCTAGAACTAGGTATCTGCACCCTAGAGATGTATGATGATTTTCGATGGTTCGTGGTTTGACTCTGCGCACACGTCACTACGCGTAACTATCAGTACCTCACAACCTATGATGTTGCCTTCACGCAGACTTACTCGTGGTTGGATTCGCGTTAGTACCCAATCCCTTATTATTAAGCTGATATTAGTTGATTACTTGGCTTATCTACATGTCTTTAGTTATACTTAACAGTGTTCACCATTCATGCACGTGATAAATAAAACAGTATAATTGCAAAAGATATCTGTTATGAAACCGGCTCAAGAAAAGATAGAAAAGATAGATCAACGCCTTAGAATTCAGCCTCTTCGAGGGGGAAACCTCCTTTACATTACATAAATGAACAATTCTTGGATGATACAAATGACAAAACCTCCTTTCTATATATAGGAGTCTAAGGAGTCACAATATAACCCATTCGACCTAAAAATAATAATATAAAGCCACAAAAATAACAATAGAGGGATTCTATGGGGAACAGTAATAACAATATGGGGGCAATAGGGGCACAACAATATTAATAAGTGTTACAACTACCATAGTAATGGGGTAATCACTAGTATTATAGGGACCCAACATGCCCCTCTCCTTCAAAAAAAGTGTTGTCCTCAACGCTTGAGTAGTTTTGGATACTTCTGTATAAAATTCTCATCCTCCCATGTGGAATCTTCCGCAGATAAGTTCTTCCACTTGATAAGATACTCCGAAATTGATCGATTTCGTAGCTGTCGAGATCTTGTTTTTGTGACTGCTTCCGGTTCCAATATAATTTTTCCTTCCTCGTCAAGTTCTGGCAATATTGTTTGAACTGGGAGCTTGTCGCCTATAGCCTTCTTTAAACATGAAACATGGAAAATTGGGTGCAATCGAGAAGCTGCAGGAAGCTCCAATTTGTATGCCATAGTACCAATCTTTTGCAACACCTTGTACGGACCATAATACTTTGGTGATAATTTATTTATCCTTCTTAGCTTGCTTGAGGGACATTTTCTTATATGGTTGTAGCCGTAGGAATACCCAATCACCTACATCAAAACTTCTTTCGCTGCGATGTTGATCTACCTGTTGTTTCATTCTATTCTGTGCCAACACGAGGTTATCCTTTAAGAGTTGGAGGACTTGCTGTTGATGTTTGATGTGATGTTCCACTGCCTGAACCTTAGAATTTTCTCTTAAATATGATGTGATGGATGGCGGATGATACCCATAAAGTGCCATAAATGGGGTCATTTTTGCTGCTGTATGGAAGGAAGTGATATACCACCATTCTGCCAGAGGCAACCATTTGACCCATTGTGTTTGTTTATCATATACAAAGCAACGAAGATATCCTTCCAAACATCTGTTTACTATCTCAGTTTTCCCATTAGATTGAGGATGATAAGATGAGCTATGAGCTAATTGAGTACCAACACAAGAAAATAATTATGTGCAAAAATTTCCAGTGAAAATGGGATCTCTATCACTTACAATAATCTTTGGGTTTCCATGTAGCTTTTGAGCTGTTTCCATAAATGCAGTAGAAATTGTATTGGCTTTAAATGGAGGTGATAATGCACAAAAGTGTTCATACTTGGTAAGTCTATCAACTACCACCATGATGACACTCTTTCCCTCAGACTTGGGTAAACCTGTGATAAAATCCATTGAAACCTCCTCCCAACATTGGCTTGGAATGGATAAAGGTTGTAATAGACCCGGGGTCTTAATTGTTTCAACTTTATTTTGTTGCAAACCAAACATTCTGCAGAAACTTTTGAATATCCGATTTAAGGCCATCCCAAAAAAATTCCTTCTTAACCCTGTGGTAAGTTTTTAAAAATCTTGAGTGCCCTCCTAAGGGAGAAGTGTGCAATTCCCTAAGAATCTTTTGTTTTAGCTGGGAATTCTTACAGAGGTATATGTGATCTTTGTACCATAACGAATCATTTTTCCAACTAAATGTATCAGACGTACTGGAATCTTGTTGTAATTTTCGAATAAGTGTCCACACTTCTTCATCATTCTTCCATTCCTCCCTTGCTTCGTTTATCTAATCTGGTTGGATAATAGAAATGGCACACAACAAAGCTTCCACATCCTCATCCTTTCTTGAGAGTGCATCTTCCACCACATTTTTCTTCCCTTTTTTGTAGATGATTTCGAAGTCATAACCCAACATCTTTGTGACCCACTTTTGTTGTTCTTTAGAGGATAATCTTTGTTCTAAAGTATTTAAGGCTATCATGATCTGTTTTTACCTTGAAGTGTCTTCCCATTAGGTAGGGTCACCATTTCTTAAGTGCATGGAGTATTGCCAACATTTCCTTCTCATAAATAGCTTTGTGTAAAAACTTCCCTTGATTGGACGACTTTCAAAAGCAATGGGTCTTTCATCTTGCATTAAAACGGCACCAATACCATTTCCTGAAGCATCACATTCCACAATAAAGGTTTTTGTGAAGTCCGGTGTAGCTAAGGCTGGTGCTTGGCACATTGCCTCTTTAAGATGTTCGAAGGCCTTTGTTGCTTCTGGAGTCCATGAAAAATGCATCTTTCTTCAATAATGTTGTTAGAGGTGCTGCTATTCTCCCATAATTCTTAACAAACTTGCGATAATACCCTGTCAACCCGAGAAATCCTTGTAGATGCTTTATGGATGTGGGGATTTTCCATTCCTTAATGGATTTAATTTTACTAGGGTCTACCTTAACTCCTTCATGAGATACAATATGACCCAAATATTCCACCTCTTGGACTCCAAAGAAACATTTGGATCTTTTTGCATATAATTGTTTCTCCTTCAATAGTTGTAGCACCCTGTCAACAT